>JAOANK020690528.1:0-11366 GCA_026257165.2 Telfairia occidentalis | reverse complement strand
GATGAGACTGATCAAGGATATTAGTTCTATCAACAACTCTTGTTGAAGGACCAGCTCTATCAACAACCTTTGTTGATGTTCCTGTAATTTCTTTGAAAAGCTCATTCAATACTAGTTTGCTGTGAGGTTTATGATCTCTCATATGGTCTTCCTCCAAGAACATAGCATTTATCAACACAAACACTTTATTATCTTGAGGATCATAAAACAAACCACCTTTCATTTCCTTGGGATAGCCTGCAATTGGCAAAATTTTGAATGGTATTCCAATTTCTTTGGGTTCTCCACCAACACATGTTCAGGGCAACCCCAAATCCTGAAGTGACATAAACTACCTTTACGTCATCTTCATATCTCATACGGTGTTTTTGAAACACTTTTTAAGGGAACGTTGTTCAAAATATATACTGCAGTCTCTACTACATATCCCCAAAACGAACTAGGCAACTGAGCATAGCTCATCATCGATCGAACCATGTCTAACAGAGTTTTGTTTCTCCTTTCAAACACACCATTCTACTGAGGCATACCGGGTGCAGAGAGTTGAGTCTTAATTCCTTGTTGTATCAAATAGTCTTGGAATCTCAAGTCCATGTACTCTCCACTTTGATCCGATCGAACTATCTTAATGGTTTTACTTAACAGGTTTTCAACATCAGCCTTGTACTCTTTGAACTTTTCAAGAGTTTCAAACTTCTGATGCATTAGGTAAATATAACCATATCTAGAATAATCGTAAAACCAACGAAGTATTCATACCCTCCCCGAGCCTTAACATTCATCAGACCACAGAGATCTGAATGTATAAGCTCTAATGGTTCTTTGGCTCTAAGTCCTTTTCTAGTAAAAGATCTTTTAGTCATTTTTCCCTCAAGACAAGCTTCACATGGACGTAAAGAGTTGTCTTCTAATTAACTTAGGAATCCACTCTTGACTAATCTCCCAATCCTATTGAGATTAATGTGACCGAGTCTTAAGTGCCAAAGATAAGTAGTTTGAGAAACATTTTGCCTTTTATTTTGCCTTTTAGTTGTTCTGAACATTTTAGTATTAAATACAGCCTTAACATTCGTAGGTTTTAACTTATATAAGTTGTTTTCTAAAGTTGTTGAAAATATGCGAATACCTCTTTTTGTAATGAATGCTTCATTTACTGAAAAAGATACTTTATACAAATGTTTCCACAAACAAGAGATAGATATTAGATTCCTATAACAATTAGGAACATATAACACATTTTCAAGTAAAATGAATCTATCTCTGAAGAACAACTTCATATCTCCCACTACCTTGGCTGAGATGAGCTCCCCTGATCCAACCTTGAGAGTTATCTCACCATCCAGAAGCTGTTTTCAGGAACTAGTTTCCTAAAAATAAGAACAAACATGATTAGTGGCTCGTGAATCCAGTATCGAGGTTGAAAAATCGTTTTCTACTAAACATATTTCAACAACCAGTAAATCATATTTACCTTGTTTTTCTTTTTTAGTTTTTTTCTTTGCAAGGTACTTCGGCCAATTTCGCTTCCAATGCCCGTCTTAGTTGCAATGAAAACGATTTCCTTTGTCTACAACCTTTTCCTTGCTTTACTCTGTGCAGTAGGAGTTGTGTCTATCCCTTTACCCTTCTTCTTCTTTTGAATACTTTTATTCTTAAAAGACGAAGGGCCAGATTTACCCCTAGAGGACGATCCTCTTGGAAATCTCTTGGACGAAGCAGCAACATTTGCTTCAGCTTTCACAACTTTATTTTTTAAAAGAGACTAGTAAATCTGAAGCTCGCTGAGAAGGGTCGTTAGATTATATTCAATTTTATTCATCATGGCGCTAGTTCGAAACTGTAGAAAACTCTTTGGAAGAGATTCCATGATGAAACTGACTTGATTCTTCTTGTTAATGACAACACTGTTTACTTACACCCGGTCAAAATGGACCATCATATCAAGAACATGTTCTTTAACAAAGGTTCCTTCTTTCATGCGGTAGTTGTAACGATATTTTAAAGCATCATGCATGGCCGATGAAGACGGTTGTCAAAACATCGCCCGCAATGAGTCCCTGATCATCAATTACAGGTATTGTATTTAGATTCGATTTTCATGTTGCGAAATTCTCTCCGTTAAGCTGTTCAGAAGCGAGTAGTTGGATTATCGAACTAGTCATTGCTAAAAGACAAACAAATTCTATCAGTAAATTGATTAACCATATTTGTTTAATCCAATCAGTTTTAGCAAATTTTAATAACTACCCAAGATTATATGATTTGCAACGATACTTCAGTGAGTCAGAGAAATCGCCACCGAGGGGCAGTCAACCACTTCTTCACTAAATCAAGACATTCTTGACTAAACCCTAATACCACAATAACTCTAATTCCATTAGTATTTAGTTATTGCTCATTCAGTCGAAAATTCACAAACACTTACTAAATTTTTGTAAGTGTAGACCCATCATTTTTAGTTTTAAAATCAAACAAGCTCTCTCGTGGAAAGACAATGCTTGAAAACGGACCCAGGAAACCCTATCCATTTCTGGTTTGGTGCCCATACTAGCACCAAGCAGGTGCAACATAGAAATCTCATGGTGTGGCCTAATGGAAGAGACCGTAGGACATGTTAACACATACCCTTCAGACACTTACTATGAACTACTTTCCCTATTCACCTTGTTATTGACTTATGCAAACACTTTCCGAATGGAGCAATCTCGGTAAAAGAGACACGAAGCCCTGCATAAATATCATGGTGTAAACTCTTAGGGATGCGAGAGCTAGCAAATAATACATCATATGTACTATTTCTCTCCCGCTAAAGTGTTCTATTTGGCTTTAGGGTATTCTTTTACTTAGGTATATTCTGGCTAAAAATAACCTAAGTCTAGGTGATTAATTTGAGCATAACTCTTATACTGAATATTAACCTACGATGTCTAAGTGATAAACCATTTATTACCTCACCTCGCTGATAAAACCAGGCTCACTCAACCCAGACGCCAGCTCTATCACCAGGTAGAAGGTGTTCCATAAACTGTCAACTTAAATACCCCCAAGCTTAGACAGGACCTCGCCATGTGAGTTTTGTAAACTTAGTTTTACAAGAAATCGACCTAATTTAACTATAAAAAGAGGTTGATTTGCTTTGAGTGATTAACCCTAAGTGAGGATGTTGTTTATCTGAGTTATAGATTTTAAATGTCTAATTCATTTTATAATGCTTATAAAACAAACAACATTCATCTATAACATCCATCCGCATTCATATCATAAATTAATATAATGCTTATGCCAATTTCATGATACCAATTCATGCAAATCATACATTATAACATTTATAACCTATTTGCAATGAATCTAGACATGCATGCTATGCATTATAACACTTATAACATACTTGCAATGCATTTTATACATGCATACTATACATTCTAACACTTATAACATACTTGTTATGCATGAAGCATGATTATCCTATGGTGAGGTTTTTAATCTATATGACATACAATATGCACATAAGATTTAACTTTAATTTAAACATACATTCATAATGCATCATAAATTAAACAAGGCAAAGTGGGTTGATTTTGGCATCTCAAGCACACAAATAGCTAAATTATTACAATAATAATAAATTTCTGTGCTTGAACCTGCCCGAACCACCTCGAACCGCCACGAACCAAGTTGAAATAGGCTAAATCATACTTCAAATGCACCAAAAGGAAGTGAACCGGCTAAAGGGGGGCTTGAACTGAACCAGACCAACAAACCGGATCGCCTGGGTGTGCACGCCCTTTCTGGATTTGAAGCACAACATCTCAACGCTGATCTACGACGTTTCGATGCTGCCTAGGAAGTGGCAGTGCTCTGTTCTTCGACCAGCATAGTTTTACTCCAAATTTCTTCGATTACAGCATAATTTCAACTCTAATTGACTCTAAATGAATACAGTTAATCACACATTAAGGCCCTTACATTGCCGGGCAATTACAAATAATTTCAACAATTGAAGGTAAATTCGATACCAAAATCAGAAAAACTCATTTTAGTACCATCAACCATTCATCTCATGAATTAAATGCCACCAAAGCGAATTGGGTGCAATTAGCAAGCTCTGATACCAACTGAAGGAGTAATAGACATGCATGTGCAGCGGAATAGATCGAATTGCATTCTAATTAGCTCAAATTAAAGGATAAAACCATGCTTTCAAAGGGGAAAAACAGGGAAATAGGAAACATACCTTTGTTGATCCAATTCTCTCTTGTTATTTAACGAGTTTGATCACGAACACCTCCCAGACCACCACTAGAGTCTTCTCAACTATTCTTCGGCCTTAGAACGAATGGTGGAATCCAAAATCGTGGTGATTTTGAGAAGGAATGAAAGGAGGTAGTTTTTGGTCAACCTTTGAACAACGAACCTTTTGGGAGCTAATGGTTCTCCTTCATCAATCTTTATTTGCACGAAATTCACTTCTACTTATAGAGGAAATCATGCATAACTAACTCCTCAAGAATTGACACTTAATTAGTGAGGTATCAATGAAAGGGGAGGTGGCAAAAGATGAAGGAAAAGGAGAATGAAAATGGCAAATCATATTTTTCCATTTTCTTCTCTTTTTTTTTCTTTTCCCTTTTTTTTTCTTTTTTTTTTTCATTTTCAATTTAATTTCATAAATTAAATTAAAAACCAAAAAAACTTAATATTAAATTAAAACAATTTTAATTTAATTTTAAATTATTTTAATATCAAATATTAAAAGAATATTATTTTACCACCAATCTCAATTTTTTGAAAAAACTATTTTTCTGAATATGAATCTCTATTCATATAAATAACATTTAAATCTCATTTAAACATTATTTTTAACTCCCCTTGATCGTTTAATTCATAATCAAACGTCGATAGGTTAACTATATCATATATATTTAATGTACACTCCCTTATACCGAATTTGAACACTTCAAACTCATTCAACACACTATCCTATGGTTTTATCCAATGTGAGCTAGCTGAAGGACTTAATGGACCTATAGACCATGAGCTCCAACAATCTGAGATTAGCCGGTTAAACTCTTTAACCTAGCTAACCAACATTCGTTAACTATTGGGTCACTCCACTAAAGCCCGTAGCTGCACTCTCCTCACTATAGATATATTTATGTCCATTTATTATAACCATGATCAGTAAGTCGACCCTTCATAGGTTGTTCGTAATCTCAACTGGATAAAATTATCATTTTACCCCTAGATTACCTCTTGCACCTTAAATACCACTGACCCTCTAATGAACAACTTGGTTTGTGGTCCAACCACCAAACCGTTTCCCTCGTAGGCCAATGAGAGGGTGGGGCTCCTTATTCAAGACCTGGAATCAATACTTAAGATGACAACCTCTCTACTACCCCTAAAGTTGGGTAGGAGTGAACTTCATCTTGCAGGACTATGTCTCCAGCTATTTACCCAGTCTTACCCAAGCAATAATGAATTTCTCTCACCCGTGTAGATCTAAGGCTAATCTCGAAAAAATAGGAGTTCATAGTTAGCTCAGGATTAAGATCGAGTTACCTAGGTCATCAGTTTAAAATTAGTCAGTATTTTCAATAAATGGTGTTATAAAGAAACAGTGACTATTTCGCGGTCTGGTATTGTGCAAACTCATTGCACATAACGCCCCCACTCGCATGTCTCCACATGAATGATTCAGGATCACATCGTTTGTATCATATACAAAGCGGGTCGCGTCCCATACTGTTCCCAAGAGAAGGTACCCAACCTAATCCTTATACTATATACCGTTTTGGGTATTTACTCAAACTTGATCCACTTTTATGTCTCTACATGAAGTTCAAGTACTCATAGTATAGCCATGGTTTCTTAGTTTATTAGATTTATAGAGTTATACTTAACAACTTTACTGAATAACTTCAATAACTACTTTATTGATAATAGAATATGTTTGCAACGTTTACATACCATGAGTTTTAGGACATAAAAACCCAACAGCAACATTATTCACAAACTTGGAGGAATAAGATGTGTTCTAAGAGAAGAAGGTGTAAGAGGGTCAAGTGGAGACATGGTTCGAATTGAAGGAGTTCATGAGGAAGCGATTCAATTCCAGACATTGCTTAAGAGATTGTGCACAAGAACTTCAAACTTTGCATCAAGGGAGTAAGAGTGTTGAAGATGATTATAAGGAGATGGAAAGGTTGATGGAAAGATTAGGCATGGACGAGGATGAGGAGCAAACCATGATACGATTTGTTGACGGTTTAAATATCGACATGGTTGATCATGTTGACATGCAAATGTACAAAGATATGTAGGAGTATGTGCACCTCGTGGTGAAAATTGGACGTCAACTTCAAAGGCGGCGTAAATTGATTCCCCACTATAAGAATCAGAAGTTAAGTCGATGACATTATTGCTGACAAACATACATTATGTCGATATTTTATGTTATTTTCGATGGAAAAGGGAATTCGTTGGTGTTACTGCCGACAGAAAACAAATGCGTCGATAAAACAAAACATCCCCGATGAAAAATCTACCAGCAACATAAGTTTGATGCTTGCTTAAATTTGGCATTTGGTGCCAAATAATTACCAACCACAGCATTGCTTCTGCAGACGAAGATCAACGTCATAATAGATTTTATGCCGATGCATAACTCATGTTGTCGGAGTTAAAGAAAAATATTGATGAATTATTATTCTCATCGGCATAGGTTTGATGTGCATCTAAATTTGGTGTTTGGCACCAAACAATTACCGACGAGGACATTTCTTCTGCAAGCGAAGGGGCGCATTAGAATAGGTTCTTTTTTTTCCTTACAAGATATAGTGACGTCAGTATTGAGGTGCTCTACTAACGAAATGTTTCTTACGTCCGCAAAAGTTCGTGGGACCATTTTTAATGAAACTCGCATCTAAATAAAACCGACGGTTTGAAGGCTCTGCCGATGAAATACTTTCATCAACAAAAGTGAAGCCTAAAAATATGATTTCCCTTTCTTCTTCCTCCTTTTCTCCTTCTTCCCTCCATCTTCTCTTGCTTGCTTTCTATCTCTTTGCTTCCCAGCATCGGCAAGCACTATCCATGGTAGCCCAGCCATTGCATCGCCGTTTGATCTCGCCTCTGTCGTCGCCATTTGCTCATGCTGTCGTTCGCCGCTCCATTTGGTCTCCTCCATTCCCCACACTGCCCCTCCTTACGGTAAAGGTTTTTCCTTTTCGTTTTTTTGTTATTTGCAGTTGTGATTGATTTTCATTATGTAAAATATAAAAAATAGTAGAAATATGCAAGTGGGTGTTCTGCAGTAGTGGCAACATGTTGGAGGAGTGTTTGATGCTGCAGTGGAGATGGGGGTGTTTGGTGGTAGTAGGGACGTGCTCAGGGGCCAAAGAAAAGAAAGTATGGGGGATTTGCTTGGGTTGTTGTGGGGTTAAGAAAATAAAATAGAGGATGCTCGGGGTTGAAGAAAAGAAAATGGGGGAGGGGGTTTGCTTGGGGTGTTGTCGGTTTAAGAAAAGAAAATGGGGGATGGTTGAGGGCTAAAGAAAAGAATTGGGGGGTTGCTCGGGGTGTTGGGTGTTGAATAAAAGAAAATGGATGGCAGGGGAGGGTTGCTTGAGGTGTTATGGGTTGATGAAAATAAAATGGGAAGATGCTTGAGGGTTGAAGAAAAGAAGAGGGGGTTTCCTGTTTTTTTTTTTTTTGTTATAAGATAAAAGAAAATATTATAATGAAATGTAGGGAAGGAAGCAAAGCAGGGATCAAAGAAAAAGAACATAGATAAGTGCATGGAAAAAGGAAAAAAAGGTATAAAAAAGGATATGGCACCTTACGTTAGGTGGGGATTATGATTGTTGATTTTATAAGTTAAAAACCAAAATGCATGTTGGCCGAGAGAAAGAGAAAAAGTAATTAACTACTTTGTATAGATAACTTTACATGCTTTTTCTTTTGGTTCGTAGTTTGGAATTTAAGAATGAACTACTTTGTATTGATAATAATTTGATTCCTTGGTTTATAGCTTGTGAGTTTCATGAACTTGGTTTATAAATATTTATGTAGAGCATAGACATATATAATATAGATATTCAATGGACTATGGAATATATACGGTATTCTAACTCGTAGTTTGGTTTATACGGCTATCTTACAGGTATGGTAACCATATTACGATAGTTTGAGTTAGTTTGAACTCTTAATTTAGATTAATAGTTTGGTTTGTATGGCTATTCTACAAGATTTTTGCTTGCAACACCCTAAACTCATAAGAATAAATTAAAATTCATAAGAAAAAAAAAAGTCAATTATTTATTAAGATTAAAATTCATGAAGAAGCAATTTTCCCCAGTGGCCTAATAAACACTAATATGATCAACTTCCATGTCCAATGCTTTCTCAGATGTCTTATTACTCAATGTCTTTAGAATTTTTTAATCCTATAAATCGCGCAATTTGCATGGACTTGTCTAAAACTCTTCAATCTCGTTACTAAATCCCAAACCAAAGTCCCTTCAATATCTTCAATCTCTTCTTTCCTATCATGTCCAAAGTTATGGTCCCAACTACACCTTATTGTTTGGAGGTCAGTTTTTTTTATTATCAATTCAATCACCAACAACCACTACGCCTTATGGCATCATCATATTCTTAATGAATTTATAAGTCTTTTTGTCTTCAAAAGATGATTTTATTATTGTGGCCATACATAATCGATTTTTAAGGCATACTACTAGAGTCCATAAGAAAGCCACATAATGTATACAATGCCTTTTGAAATGGACAAAGTTCTTTCTTTCCCTCTGAGCTCATCAAATGCTTTATAAGCATGCTTGAGATATTTAGATTTTCAAAATATTCTTAAGTTGTTGGCAACGTTAATCTAACTTTTTGTCAAATTCCTAGAGGATTGAACTTTGTCCATTATACACAAAATCATAAAATTATTTTATCAAGGCTAGTAAAGAATGAATAAGGACTGGATTAAGCTTAGAAATAGGTTGTCTCTAGAGTATATTGAAGAAGTTTCACAATTCATGGAAGGGACAAAGACTCAAGTGAATGATGCGAGAAAACAAGATGTCCATGTATGAATTGTCAGAATGCAATGTGACATTTATTGGATGGAGTGAGCCGCCATTTACTCACCTATGAAATATCGCCTTTCGTATAGTCAGCAGGTATATCATGGAGAACTAGTGAATTTATCTCGATTTCAAAGGGACAAAACTCCTTCACCTAATGAGGAATTAAGTAGGGAGGGTGTAGTTGCAATGAAGATGATGAAATATTTGATCTTTTAGATGATTTACATGGTCCTTTGGTAGAAGAAAATGTAGTTGAAGAAAACTTTGGGGAAGAGATACCAATGAATGTGGAAGAAAATAATACTTGGGACATTTTTTAGTAGTTAATGACTAAATCACGTAACCAATTGTATTGTGGTTATACGTGATTCTCATTCTTGAACTTTTTAGTCAAGTTAATGTATATCAAAGTACTTAATGTTTAGACTAATACATCATTTGATATGCTACTACAATCGCTAAAGCAAACATTTCCAACCGGTGCATCTATACCGAGTTAATTCTATGAAACTAAAAAAAACTATAATTACTAAAGCAAGCATTTTTTCATCTTCGTGTTGTTTCAGGTGTCGAGGGGTCACTTAGGCACTTTCTAGGTCTTTGGGGTGCTACGGGGTGGTTAGGTGTTTGTATTTCTACTCAGGTCATTTCATAATTCAAAAGGACAATTAGCTACGTTTTAGGGACTTTAGGGTGCTCGGGCGTGGGTTGGCGTTTTGTAGATATACTCAAGAGGTTTGTAGCTTAAAATGGTTACTTAGGCACTTTCTTGGTCGTTTTAGGCGTCGAGATATCACATAGGCACCTTTTAGGGCCTTTGGGGTGCTCGAGAGATGGGTTAGGCGTTTGTAGTTCTACTCGGGTTGTTTTGTGCTTGAGATGTCACTTGGGCACATTCTACGGCTTTTGGGTGCTCGGGGTGGGTTAGGTGTTTTTAGTTCTACTCGAGTTGTTGGGTTCCAAAGAACAATTAGATAAGTTTTAGGTACTTTAGGATGCTCGAGGGTTGGTGATTGTAAAATCATATGGCAACATTAGAGGGGGGTGAATAGGGTTGCTTAAAAAATTAAAACTATTTCGATCAATTTAGATAGAAATAATATAATTAAAACGAATCTAAATTATACCCTAAAACTAATAAGAAATATAAAACTATTTAACTAAGTAATTCAGCAGCAAAAATTTAAAAAGTAAAGAGAAGAGAAATGACACCAAAAAATTTTATAGTAGTTCCGAAATTATCACTCCACTCCCCAAGGCTCCTTCTTGGGAATTTTACGGCAAAGGCTCTCTTATGGGTGACAATCAAATCAGTTGATTACTCTTTTTGAGGGTGCAAGAGTAAACCCCCTACCGATCCTTTTGCAGGTTCAGGATCCAACCTATACCGATCCTTTTATCGGGTTCCAAATTAAACCAGTACCGATCTTTTTAGTGAGTTCAGGATCAAACCACTACAAATCTTTTTTCGGGTTCAGGATTAAACCACTCTCACAATCCCAAGGTGCTCTCACACCTTATTACAAAATCCCAAAAAGTAAGATGAAATTTGAAACCCACAAAATGAAAAACTCTCACAATAGTAGATACACAATTTACACTCAAAATAATAATCTTATTTTTGGGTTTTATTGTCCTAAAACTCAATGGCATGTAAACATATTCTATCATCAATAAAGTAGTTATTGAAGTTATTCAGTAGAGATGTTGTTGAATTAAATATAACTCTATAAATCCAATAAACAAAGAGCCCATGGCTATAACATTAATACTTAAACTTTATGTGAAGACATAAAAGGGGATTAGATTTAAGTAAATAGACAAAACGGTCCATAGTATACGGATTAGGTTGGGTATCTTCTCTTGGGGACACTATGGAATGCGGCCCACTTTGTATATAATACAAATGATGTGATCCTAAATCGTTCATGTGGAGACATGCGAGTGGGGGCGTTCTCTGCAATGAGTTTGCATAAGACTAGGACCGCAAAATAGTCATTGTTTCTTTAAAACACCGATCACTGAAAACATTGACTAATTTCAATCTGATGACCTAGGTAACTTGATCGTAATCCTGAGCTAACTATGAACTCCGGTTTATTCGAGATTATCCTTTGATCTGCATGGGTGACAGAGGCCCAATAGTGTCTGCTCAATATGCCTCCCATTTAAGGGGTAAGACCGGGTAGATAGCTGGGGACATAGTCTTGCAAGATGGAATTCACTCCTACCCGACTTGAGGGATAGTAGAGAGGTTGTTCCCTTAAGGGC
>JAOANK020690418.1:0-11366 GCA_026257165.2 Telfairia occidentalis | reverse complement strand
GAGATATATTAGATAAAACATATTAATAAAAGATATAAAAATTAGAAATGTTTGAGAGAATAAGAGAAATTTTTAAGAACAAAAAAATTGAAAATAGAATATTTGTTAAACAAAAAAAGATTTGTTAGAAAGATAAAAAAAATTACAGAGAAAATTTTACGAGAAAAATTTAGGGAAAAAATAGATATATTTGGTAGCTAGAGTCTTAATAAATTAGAGAGAGATAAAATATAAACAGATATATTTTAAAGAGAAATTTGTTAGAGATAAAAATAAGTTTGAAGAAAATAAATTTTAGAGAGTGAAAAATTTGAGAAAAATATATAAGAAATTTAAAGACGAAAAGTGAGTAATGTATTAAAAAAAAGAGAAATAAAAATTAGAGAGCGAAATTTAGAAAGAGAAAAAAACTAGAGAGAAATGTATTTGAGAGAAGTATGTCAAAAAAGAAAAAAAAAATTGTATCACAATAAAAATAGAAATTTTAGAATACAAAAGAACAAAAAATCTATTTAATTTATAATTTTAAAAATAAATTTGAAAATAGAAATACTTTATTCTTAAAATATTAAGAGTGCACTTGATGAGATTTAAACCCATGAGCTAAAATTTGATAAAAAGGACATGTGACCACCATGCCAAAGGGGGCACATTGAGTGTTTTGAGCCAGAAATATATTAAAAATACTAGTAGTCTTCGAGAGGGGGCACGTGCCCCCTGGCCCCAACGTAGATCCGCCCCTGAGTGGTCTCATTTTGGTCTCCCCATGGTGTTCTTTTTTTTTTCTCTCCTAAATTTTGAGTATTTTAAACCACAAAGATTATATTTTTATATACTAAAATTGAAGAATTAAATAATTACAAAGCTTAAATTAAATTGTTGCATACTTGTTAAAGTCCATGACTACCTTAAAAGAATGCTTCAATTAAAGTACGTAAACCATGCAAATATATTTTTTAATCACATTTTTTTACACTAACTCATTGACTTTCTCGTCTTGACGTCTAATAAGAAAATATATTACACAATGAATGATCAAAGATGTATTAGAAGATTTAATTAAGAAAACTGAAGAACAAAACAAAAGCCAGTAGATCATTAAATGGAAAGTAATTACAACTAAATTAAGTATGATATAGGTGAGATATAGGCAATGTTCGGTTTAATTTGGTTCATGTGAAGAGGGTGAAGTTGAGTTGAATTAAAGGTCCATCATCCAATATCCAAAATCCAATATCCAATATCCAAAATCCAATGGTAATGAATTGTGGAGGGTGCGCCAAAGTTGTCGAGTTCGCATCCCCTGTCTCTATCTAGTATCTGCCTACTTGCCTGTGTGTAATGTAATGCATGTACTATGCACGTAAACCGACAGGAGGGGAATGGCATCTTTCATTGACTCCAACTTCAAGTCCAGCATATAATCCATATATATATTCGCTTCCTTGAACCGCATCAGCATCCGTCCTCCGCCGGCCTTGTTAACCACATCCACTCCATCCATATTGATATCGGCCCCGGGCCCCATGCCTATTCCAATTCTGCCCTTCCTCCTCTTCTTTCTGATCCCTCCATCCCTTGCCGCCTATTTCGCCTACAATACCTCTGCCGGAGTTGTTCCCGGAAAACTCAACGTTCACCTCGTTCCTCACTCCCACGACGACGTTGGTTGGCTGAAGACCGTAGATCAGTACTATGTTGGTTCCAACAATAGCATTCAGGTACCATACCCTACGTGTCTTACTTTTAATTTATATATATGCTATGCTATACACACCAGTAGCCAGCAGCTACTCCATTTCGTCCCACCTTAATTATTATTCACTGCAGGGAGCTTGCGTTCAGAATGTGCTCGATTCTCTAATCCCTGCATTGTTGGCCGATAAGAATCGCAAGTTCATCTATGTCGAACAGGCACGCACATCCACACATATAATGCCCACACCTTTAATTTCCCTTTCATTCCTTTCTTCGGTATAAATTATAATTAAAACACTCATCCCCAAATTGCATCCCCCAGGCCTTCTTCCAGCGTTGGTGGAGAAACCAGAGCCCCCCGCTCCAAACCACCGTCAAGCACCTAGTTCAATCCGGCCAGCTAGAGTTCATGTACTCTTTCTTTTTTCTCCTTCACCACAATCAATTTAATTACATGATTTCCCTATTTTCTTTCTTTTATATATTTTAATTTAACCCCTCCAATTTTATTTCTAATAATGCTGTTTGTATGTTTTATTACTATTTTAATTCTTCGGCTCTAGTGTGTTTCTTTATTTTAGAAACACTTGTTCTAAAATAAATACTCAAAAATCAGTATTTTTTTTTTCATTAAAAAATCTATCTTAAATTTAAAAAATAATTTAAAGGATTAATAGCCCATCATTTTTTATAATCAAACTTAAAAAAAATGCATTAGTGAATGTACTACTAATAATCCGGTTTTGGATTTCTGAATCGAAAAATTACAAATAAAATAGTTGCCAAAGGATTTATTTTGTAATTATAATCCGCACCGGCGAACCATAGTCGCAGAAGAATAGTTTGGTGTTGGGAGACAACTCCAAGTCCCAGTCCAAGTCAGTTGGTTGCGTTCTTGTTGTGGTTTTGGGCGCGCGTTTAGGAATTTTTGTTGCAGAAATGGAGGCATGTGCATGCATGACGAGGCTACGACACATTACATCGACATGATCGACCAGACGACTCTTGGCCATTGGTATCTCAAACAACAATTCAACGTAACTCCCAGAATTGGTTGGCAAATCGATCCCTTTGGACACTCTGCAGTGCAAGCTTACCTGCTAGGTGCTGAGGTATGCTCTACAAATAATCGACCCCCTTTCCTATCTCATTACTGAACACCAGAAGCTTCTTTTTCGCTTAGCTTGGCTTCGACTCACTCTACTTTGCGAGAATCGACTATCAAGACAGAGCCAAACGCAAAGTTGATAAAACTCTCGAGGTTGTCTGGCAAGCTTCCAAAACTTTTGGTTCTTCTGCACAGGTATCTGACCTTCTTTTCACCACCTCGTTCATTTCCTCATCTTTCTTCTCTTCACTCTTCGTCCACTCGTATTTTAACTCCTAGATCTTCACGGGTGCCTTTCCCGAGAATTATGAACCTCCCACCAGTAATTTTTACTTCGAAGTGAATGATGAATCCCCCATTGTCCAGGTAATGTATTTATATTATCTAGGGAGCCCTTTTTGCACTTTTGTTTTGTGTGTTAAATATGATTTCGTAACTACACTTTTTTCCGATTCTGAAGGATGACATCGACTTGTTCGATTATAATGTTCCTGAACGTATTGATGACTTCGTATCTGCCGCTATCTCACAAGTACGTAAGAGAACCATCCTGCTGCCCTGCAAATTTGACCACCCCCCTGAAATCCAAATGACATTGGGGAACTTGCATTTGGAAATTGTTCAAGGAAATTATAGTTTTCCTCATCTTTTTCTTTAGGCTAACATTACTCGCACCAACCATATTATGTGGACGATGGGAACCGATTTCAAGTACCAATATGCACATACATGGTTCAGGCAAATGGACAAGTTTATTCACTACGTCAATCAAGTTAGTCCTTCAAACCAGATATGCTATTTCGAATTGTGAATGACATTCTTTCATTTTGCCTAATAATGGCCGTAAGCCGACATTTTTCTTTTGGCCGTGAAATAAAGGTTATGATGTTTGTTTGATTAGTTTAACATGTACTAACCACGTCTCTCATCTTATTTTCTTGTTTATTTTAATTGAGTATTGCATCCTTTGCCCTGCCCCCCTTCCCTTACAATGATATATTTTTGTAAAAAATTTCTTTATGTTGAGTTTGGCCACCTAAGTAGCAAATTTAAATGCTTGATTTTCCCCCTATAATAAGGATGTTGTTGTGCTAAATAATGCTTGTAGGATGGGCGTGTGAATGCCTTGTACTCAACGCCATCCATATACACTGATGCCAAATATGCAGCTGATGAATACTGGCCTGTTAAGACTGACGACTATTTTCCGTAAGTTGTGAATTTCAGAGCTGAAGATTAATTAGGTTATTTGGTATGAATTGTAGTTTGTGTTGATCAGATATGCAGATCGGGAAAATGCATACTGGACTGGATATTTTACTAGTAGGCCTGCTCTCAAAGGTTATATCAGAATGATGAGCAGTTACTACTTGGTACATTTATCTTTTTTAGTTTTTCCAATCCTGGGTCTGGTTTCCAAAGTTTCATTGCTCATTATGATTGAATATACAACAGGCTGCGAGGCAATTGGAATTTTTCAAGGGAAAGAGTAAATCAGGACCTAAAACAGATTATTTAGCTGATGCTTTGGCAATTGCTCAACATCATGATGCAATCACTGGAACCGAGAAGCAACATGTGGCTAATGACTATGCAAAAAGACTTTCAATTGGTTACAAGGAGGTAATATGCATAAATATCTCATCAAACTATAATAGTGGTTGTTTTTCTCTGCAATCTCAACTGACTTCCCTACTATGATGCGGCTTTTAGGCAGAAAAAGTAGTTGCAACATCACTTGCCTGCTTATCACTATTGTCTTCAAAAGGCGAGTGCCAGATTCTATCAACACAATTTCAACAGGCAATCCTTACACCTTTGAGCTGTATTTACTTTCTATCTGTATTAGCTCTCTGCCTAATGCTTTAGGTTTGTATTGTAAGATTTTACCAAATAACTAATAAAGTCAACTTAAGAACAAAGAGAGTAATTAAGTTGAGCAAGATGTGCATTTTTAGCATTTAATGGAACATTTTTGCAACTATAATTTAAAGACACCCATTTTATCATTTTTTCCATGAACATCAATTTTTTTACCCCGTTGAAACTTATATCTTCTCTTTTGTTGAAACCTTGTTAGATTCATCGTTTTCATTGTATTTTCTTCTTCCACGTGGCCATCCTTTCAGTGTCCACTTCTGAATATTAGTTATTGTCCTGCATCAGAAGTTGATCTATCAGATGGCAAAGACCTGGTGAGGAAAATACTCTCATGATCTTTCTGGCATTTGTACTCATGGTGAATTGTTTCACTCAAAGACTTGACATTTTTTTTAATGTAGGTGGTTGTTGTCTACAATCCTCTGGGATGGAAGAGAGAGGATGTAATTAGAATTCCCGTGAGTATTTTCTGCCCTTTCGACTTTCATCTGTCCGTTGTAAAAATTGTTGGAGATGATTGCTTTTGTATATGACTAACATCTACAAGAACTGATGAATTGCATGAAATTTTCTTACTAGTCTGCATCATTGAGTGAAGCGAAGTTCTAATTTAGTTAATGGGCCCTTATGTTTTTAATATTTTCTACAGGTTGTCAATGAAGATGTCCTTGTCCAAGATTCAACGGGAAAAAGAGTTGAGTCACAGCTTCTACCTGTACTTGATGTCTCTTTGAGCTTTAGAAACTACCACGCTATGGCATACTTGGGTGTATCTCCAAATGTGATCCCTACTCATTGGCTTGCATTCTCAGCAACAGTACCACCTCTTGGTTTCAGCACTTATATCATCTCCAGTGATAAAGGAGCAGGTGAACATAAAGATTACCATTATGCGATGTTATTAATCGCCATTTATCACTAAAAGCCCTGATAACTTTCACAAACAAATGCAGCTGCCAAGTCAAGGAGACAGAACATTTACAAATCTGGTCAAAATGCTACTGTAGAAGTGGGGCCAGGAAACCTGAAACTTATTTATACTGCTCATGATGGAAAACTTGCCCGGTTTATTAATACCAGAACTATGGTATGTCACTTGATCTAGGTGATAAAATACCCATTAACATGTGGATATTTCTATGGATTGGATAGTTCAACATTGATATTTGGGATTGATCAATATTTTTGATATACTGAAAAAAATATCATGAAATATTTAAAATGTCAGCAAAAATATCACTAATATAAATATAAGGTTAAAAAATTCTTTTGGTCCTTGTACTTTTATTGAAGTAATGATTTAGTCATTGAACTTTAATTTGTAACGATTTAGTCCTTGTACTTTTAAATTTTTAACAATTTAATCTCTTGAACTTTAGCAAGTAACAGTTTAGTTCCAACAATTTAAAATTTGTCAAGATTTAGTCTGTATTGTAAAAAATATTATTAAGATTTAATGGGATTTCTTACATATCTGATCAATAAACTAATCAGAGACGAAATATATTTATAAACTACAAAGACTAAGTTGTTACATAATAAAAACAACACTTAATTTTGATGGAATTTTTCACGGTAGGGACTACATTATTATAAATTTTAAACTAGGGACTAAATTATTATATACTAAAGTTCATGGACTAAATTATTACAAATGCGAAAGTACATGATTAAATTGTTACATGCTAAGTTTAGGAACTAAATCATTACTTTAATAAAAGTACATGACAATTTCTTTTAACCTGAATATAAATACTAACTTATAACTTACGTAAGAATATAAAAGAAGTGTAGAAGACTTATAAATTGGAATTATTTTTATAACTTTTTTGATTTATATTATTCTTTCAGGAATATCTATGGACATTGGTATTTCCATAAAATGGACACATCCACATTTTTACTCTTTCGCCACCATAATATTTTCATGGAAATTTTATTTCAAATGAAATCCTTCTAGTTTGCACTTTTCAATGGTTTATTTCATAAAATGTTTTTCTTCATCTTTTTCCAGATTTGCATATATTCTGTCATCTAATTTGGCTTCAATTACTATTAAAGGTGGAAGAAGTTCTGGAGCAATCATATGCTTTCTACTCTGGAAATGATGGAAGCATGGACTATCAGGTACATCTGTATAATCTATATGAAACCCTATGATTGTTTTGTCATCTTTCAATTTGTTTGCTGGTGATTCATAAATATATTGTGGATGATTGTGCATGGAAAGGTCTGATAGAGTTGCAATTTTACTTGTCAAAGGCTTCTGGAGCGTACGTGTTTCGCCCCAATATTACATATCCCATCCATTCCGAATGGCAGGTATTAGAAATATAAGCAAAAGCGTAAATTCTTTCCATCTACAAACTACTATACATATTATATACTAGTTACCCATCCTTTCAAGATCCTAAGGCCCCACACATTACATCACCACTTCTACACAGTACATTAATCTCCCTCTCCCAAGCTTCCTCTTATGTACATTAAGAATTGAGGGCCTATCAGAAGGCTATGAGAAACTAATTTCAATTACAAATTTCAGGTTCTCACGACAGTTTTGCGGGGACCACTACTGGATGAAATCCATCAGAAAATCAATTCCTGGATATATCAGGTTATTTTTTATGTACAGGAAATATGACATTATAATCTCAACCCTTATTTCATCATTCATTGTATGACAGTATTTTGTAAGACTTTATATGTACTCATGTGCTCATATTAGATATAGGGTCAGAATCGAAAAAATGGTTTCTTGAGAAAATATGTTATAAAGATTGAGAAACTAATTTTATAAATGCTCTGCCGAATTGGTTTGGGTTGAATGTTATTGATTTGCTTATTAGGATAGTAATTGCAGGAATAAAAGGGAAGTAATTACATAAGGTATGTCAACCAAAATGTAAAAGGAAAGAACCAATAAATACTTGATGAGAACATTTAGCAACTAATTTTGCCTTGTGACATTGGATGCTCCCATCAGGATTGTTTTATAATCAAAAAATCCACTTGTAACCTACCAAGTCCCGATATTCGATGGGAAGAACAAGATTCCATGTAGAGTTGTGTTGTAAGGCTTGTATTTCATCAATCATAGCTTGTTTCCATTCTTTGACAGTGAAAGCATCTCTAGCCAAGGAAGATTTAGTGGAAGCGGAGCATGTAGTGACACTGGATGACGAAGCCAAATAATTTCTGATTTTTGGCTTGAAGATCCCACTTTTAAACCTTGCCTGCATTGTGTGGAAGAGGTTGCATGGTTGATTCATGTTGGCTAATAGATTCTGATGGAGAAGTTAGTATTGGTTCAATAATGGGGTTGTCATCATTTAATTGTCCAGGGGCTTCAATAGCAGTGCAGACTATACCATTTCAACAATCATTAGTGGGGGGCAGTAGAATTCGCAACCAAATTATCTGGTTGACTTTCAGACTCTGGAGGAGAAATTTATTCTGCAGGAGTTGCTAAGTTCATGGTTGTACCAGCTCGATTTGAAGGACTTATTTGACTGATTTGTTGGGATATAAATTGTGATTTGAGAATGTTGGAAGTTGAGGACAGACTGGACTGCTTGGGAAATTCATCGAAGTGACTATTGTTTCATGAGAGCTCATATTGCACGAAACAGTTTTGAAAAAACCCGTTTGAAAAGGAAAGTTAGACTCATTGAAGATTACACTCTTAAAGATATACATTCTTCCACTTGAAGTCAAACATTTGTAGCCTATGTGAACATCATTATAACCCAAGAACACACATTTAGTTGAGTGAAATTGGAATTTGTGTTTGGTAGGGCCTTAGGCAAGGAAAACAAGCACACTCAAAAAACTTAAAGAAGTTGTTGTATGTTGTTTAGGATAGGAGTAGGAAGTCGGTTTATGATATAGGTGGCTGAATAGAAGGCCTCTCTCCAATATTTTAAGGGCATGGTGATAGGTATCTTTACTAATTCAACAGTAAATATGAACAAATGATGATCAATTCGATAAGACCACACAACTTTCCCAAGTTCTAGACTTCTTTTTACTAGACAAAAAACAGATGCCTATCTATGTATAAGACACCCAACACAATAACTGATTAAAGGAAGTTTAAAGGAAGTTACAACTTCCTTGACCCAAGATTTAAATATTTAAAAATACAAGATAAACAACATAATCACTAACATAAAAACACAACTTAGTTTCCAACTTTGCCCTTCTTTCTCTAATATACTTTGCGAATAGGAGGTCTAACACATGGATGCTTGAGCAAGGAGAGTTAAGCTCATTTTCACTATGTGCCAATTCTTTTTCTCTACAATCCATTTTGCTACAAAGGTTCGAAACTCTCCTCACCCAATTAGTTTGGATGGTTTTGATCTTTCTTTCAAACTTCTTTTCTATCAATTTTTGATATTGTTTGAATGCTATCAATACATCCTATTTGTATTTAAGAAGAAAAATAGAGGTCAGGCGGGTGAAATCATCTATGAAACTAATGTAAAGTTTGTGGCCTGAGATGATGAAGTTGGTGGTGGTCTCCCAAGGCCACAATGTATGAGTTCAAGTGTTGCTAATGTATGAGATTTTGATTTATTGAACGATAGTATAGGAGACTTGCCCTATGGACATGCATCCAAAAAGTTTCTATTTTTAGTGACAAAATTTTTTGGATTAATTATTAAAAGACTTTAACACAAAGACTCAAAACTTTATCAGACAAATGACCTATTCACTGATGCCTAAGTCAGAGATGTGGACTTTTTGACAACATTGACATTAGGACTCAATAAGACGAAATTGTTTGGATGAAACTTTAACTGACTTAGACGAAATCTGAAAAGCTTTATTTGAAGCAGGAAATTATGCTCTGGGATTTGGGAGCTTCAACTGATAAAGCCCTTCACTAAGCCTCTTCTCCAGTATGGTTCTCTTAGGTTGCTTGTCCTTAACACAACAACAATCTGAATAAAAAACAACAATTACATGATTATCTGCAGTCAATTGAGAGATGCTTAGAAGATTTCTTTTAATCAGTGGAACCAGCCACATATTTTTCAGGTTTAAACTCAAGTTATTTTGAGACTTCGATTCAACAACAGTAGATCCAACATGGGTAATTTGTAACTTGGAACTATTATCTACCGTCAACATTTTGGTACCATTGTACTCGCCTTTCTGTCTGAGGTGGTTAGCATCATTTGTAGTGTGATTGGTTGCCTTGCTATCCATAAGCCAACTTTGTTCATTCACAACAATAGGGGGTTGCCATAACAGCTGCCGGACCCTTGTATTTGCTTGTGGTGTACTACCCATGTAGTTTTCATAAAGCCTGTGATAGCAAATTGCAGCAAGTGCGCGTACTTTCTGCAAACCTAACTTTGGTTTGGAGTTTCCTCTTTGGTATGTGTTTTGTCCTCCTCTGCCTCTTCTTTTACGGCTATTCCCTCTTGGTATCTTCCTTGTCCGCAATTTTGATTTTGAGACCGTCTTCTTTGGTTTAGGTTTCTATTAAAGGCATAGTTTGCTCATGCGTTTGTGACATCAATGTTGCTGCTTACCAATGTTTAGATGAATGAACGTGTTTACAAAAGCTAGTAATGTGGCGTTGATCTCTTGCCAGGTCATTTTCTTTTCCATTGTTTTGGCAGGCTTCTGGTAAGTATTATGTATTAAGACCTGTGAGAACATTAGTGATTAAAGAACCTTCACTAATCGTGTCTCCTGCTAGAACAAGGCTGTGAGCTAGCTGTTTCATTGTTGAAAGATAGTCGCTCATCTTCAATTGATTTTTCCTCATGATTGAAGGCTTCTTTTTAATCGAGTGGTTTGGGCCTTGTTTGTTGCTTCATGGAGATCTTCTAAAGCTTTCCATACTTCTCTGGACGTTCGTAGATTGAGGATGTCACAAGCCATAGATGGAGTCATGGATCGGTACAAATAGTAGGAGTGACTGATCTATAGCAGACCACGAGTGAAATGCAAGATTTGCAACGACTGTTTTGGCATTTGCACCAGTCTCTTGAATCATTTCTAGCGGTTGAGTGACTGTTCCCATAATATAACCATCAAGCTTCGGTGGGCTTCTGTCCACGAAGAGAAACCATGATCCAGGATTTCCAGAGAAGATAATTCTTCTCATCTAACTTTACTGTCAATATTGTACGGATTTGCTGATACGGTGTTGTTAGCTTCAGTGGCTAGGGGCATTGCATTCAGGGTGTTGGGATTTGAGGAAGAACCTTCATTCCCCATGGTGGTGTGAGGAAGTGAGGGGGAGTATGAATAAGATTAAATTTGAGTATGTTGGATTGATCTTTTGTCTTGGGTTAGTTGTGGAGACAAAAACCCATGCTCAATTGTTGTTTAAATTATGAAGGTTTTTGGGCTGGGTTTTCTTTTGAGTTAAAGCCCACTTTGGAGCCTTATTATTTGGGAAAATAAATGTTGGAAAAGAAAAGATGATTTTTTGTTAAAAAATCTTGCTGCACGCGTGAGAAAGACCCCATTTTTTGGTGACCCATCCAAAAATAGAGAGAGGAGAGAGAAAGAAGTGTGTCTTCTTCACCAAGCTTTTTCTTCTTTTTTTGGGTGCTCTCTGCATAAGCTCACGACGGAAAATAGAGGAGGTGGAGGAGTAGTCTCTTTGGGCACCACCTTTGTGCGTCGGCTGGAAATAGAGAAGGAAGACAAG
>JAOANK020689997.1:0-11370 GCA_026257165.2 Telfairia occidentalis | reverse complement strand
TCATGGATTCACTATTAACATTAAATTGAATACATGTGCATAAATTATCCTGAGTTCAAGTGTTTAACTCTTAAGTTCTCATAATTTAATTGACAGGATGAGTCTTAAACGAGCTAGAAAGAATGTAGGAAACTCGAGTTCTTCCGACAATCAACGATTCATTGATGTTGATGCAGAAGCTCAATACCAAACATATGTAGTGAGTCGATCTATAGTGCCAGACAGAGGGTTACCACCATGTGAAGTCAAACAACCCCACTTATATGATAACATTGCACAACGAGGATGGTTCGAATTTGTGAGGCAACTCGAAGCCTCTGTCGTCCCCATCATTAGAGAATTTTATGCTAACCTACGCGAAGGGGAAGCAAGATCATTTGTACGTGGACGACGAGAACCCTTTGATGCAACATCCATCAACAGACACTACAGGGTACGTGAATACGATCAAGACGAGTACCAAGTTTATGTTCGAGATCATGTGGATGTCACACAAATCATCCAGGAACTCTATTAGCCCGGAGCTCAAGGGGTAATGAGACGAGGTGAAGCTCTCAAATTCAAAACAACTGATCTCAGTAACAGGGTGTGGCACAGCTTTATTTATGCCAAGCTGCTCCCGATAGCCCATATGAGTGATGTGACTAGGGAGCGTGCTGTACTACTCTATGCCATAGCCACGGGGATAACAATTAATATAGAAAAAATTATTTACCAATCCATCTGCCATATCCACCGTGGGTCAACTACAGGAGGGCTCGGACATTCTCACTCATCATGGCATTATGTAGAGCAGCTAGGGCCACTTGGAACCCCAATGAAGAACTAGTCCATGTGAAAATACTCATGGACAAGAACTTCATAATGGGACTGCGTGGAGCCGAACCTATGGCACAAATGCGAGAGCCCGAGCTTATCGAGCAAGATCCTGGACATGGAGCACAAGGTCCTGATTAAGTGGAGGTGACCTTCTAGACTAGCATGAGCCCATCAGACTAATGAGGAACGCATGGAGCTGCTCTGATGCCTCCAGTACGAATATCAGGTGGAGTCATTTGGAGTCATTTACAAATGCCAGGAGATGATTTATAACTTCTGATCTCAGGCATTCTCAGACATCCTTGCCCCTCGCCTCCGTCCACTAGCACTAGCACCCTTCTACTCAGATGACCATGATGACGAGGACTGATCAATCTTTCATTCAGGGGGTGTTATTTCTTTTTCATTTATGTGTTTTTTATTTTCCTTTCTTAGTTTATATCTTTACATATAATTGTTTTATCATCAAATTTTTTGTTTTGTTTGTTTTAGTTGACTTCTCTTTTAGCTTTCGAGAATAGTCTCTCTTCAAGAACTCCAACACCATAGTATTCGATACACAAGCTTGCAAATTCTGTGGATCACATCTTTTACTAGGCCAATTTTTCTCACTTTCTATTCTCTCTATTCTCTCTATTTTATACATTGAGGACAATGTATCATTTTAAGTTTGGGGTGGGATGTCTTGAGTACTGTGTGTTGTTAGGATAGGAAACATGTAAATTGTGTGTTGATTGAAATTAATTTGGATGATAAATTCTGGATAAATTTTTTTGATATGAATGATTGTTTGCCTGACCATAAGCTGAAAAATAAAATTTTCATGTTTCGCATGCTAAGGACTATGATTTCCCATGATGTGCTGTAACTTGTACGTGAGTAGAAATAAGGAAACTAGTAGGCATATTTTTGAAGTAGGCTATGTTCAAAATCCTTCTTTAAATTCCTTGCATTTTTTAGCACATAGTCATCCTATTTATAGTCTTGAATGTTTAGAGTGTAATTAATAGAGTTAGACTTAAGTTGCCTCAAAATGGTCAAATTGGTAGATAGTGAAATTCTGAAATAAATGAGTTTTTTATTAAAATTTTGTTTATTTAGTAAAACATGTCTAAAAGAAGTTACTCTTCCTTTATTTGGCCCCATAGTCGATGGGGAATGCTTAAAAAACAAAAAAAAAAAAGTGAAAAGAAAGTGAGTATAGTCTTAGGATAGAGGTGCTGCTCGTAGTTGGATGCTTAGCGCCTAGAAAGCGGGGGTAAGCCAGAACGAAGGTAGTACATTTTGACTAGGCTCCTCTTTTAGACAATTTTGTTAATTATTTGCTAAATAAAATAAAAATAAAATAAAATAAAATAAAATAAAAAAACTCTCTAAGTTAGAAATTTCACTTGAAGGCAATTTAGTACTAGAGTAGGGGCAATTTGGGAAAGGATTCATTAAATGCACTCCGGGTTTGTAAGGATTAGAATTGGATAGACTTGCACACACACACGTAAGAGAGGATAAGAATTGGCTTTCGTCTTGCTTACCGATACAATGTGCACGAACGTTTCATTTATTGAGCTCATTACATATTACTATGCATTGGGTGATGAGTTGGAAGCATGTTAGCATCAAAATTCTGTTACTTGTTATCATTTTAATTTTTGCTCAGGACTAGCAAAACTCTAAGTTTGGGGTGGTTGATAGCACTTAAAAAGTGATATTTTTAGACCTATAATTTAGCAGTTTTATTAGTTAAAAGAGTACTTTGATGCTTTTATTTGTGAAATTTTTGTAGAAATCAAGCATTCTAAGGAAAGAGATCAAAAACTTAATCACAGCTCACTGCGATACCTCAAGTGTACGAGTTAAGTTGTAATATAAAACAACCCTAAGGTCAAGTATCGTCCTCTGGGAATTGGGTTATTTTCACTGAAGAAATAGCGTCTCAACGTTACGCTAAATCAAAAACTTAATCATGCCCAACAAAGCGTCATTGCAAGTGTACGGGTCGATCGTAGTAATGACGGCCAAAGAGGCTGAATATCGTCCTCAGGGAACCATGTTTTTTAATTTTTCTAGTTATCAACTGATTCTTTTCGATTTTATTTAGGGATCTCAAGGTCATGCAATAGTGAAATTTAGAAAGCAATAGAGGAAACTCGCTAATGGGTGAAGAAAATCGAGAGGATGACAGTTTTAGGGTGTTGGTGTTTATTTTTATCGACCCAATTAAACAGTCAATTAATTATTCAAATGCATTTCCTTTACGTTTTTGTCTAAGTCTAGAATTTCATAAGTTTGGATTTCCTCTTTCGAGCTCAACCACCCTCAATTGATTAACCTAATTCAATTTCTTGCAATTATATTTACAATTGAAAACAAAATATTTGTCAACAACATCATGCACACTCCTATCACTCTCGGGCATACAAGAATTCGTGTTCAAATCCCAAGGCCTAATTTATCACCCTCTCTCTCAAGCAAGATGATAAAAGCTAGCACCTAACAATCAATGGCCACTTAATTGTAAGGTATTTAATGCTGGAATTTGAAAGGCAAGCAGAAAATTAAATGCATTCTATAAAGAATCAACAAACTTAATGGGTCTTTAAAATCCCAACACCATAAAACTCAAATAAATTAGTTTCTATACATCAAGAATCAATACAGAAACATCCAGAAAAATCCCACAAAATAGACAAGATACTAAAGATAAAAGAGAAGAGAAGACTCCCGAATGAATTCCATGCTGTTTCTACAGTGGGCACGCTTTTCGAGATGAAAAAACCCAATCTCAAACACTTCATGGTCTCTCTAACCTTCCAGAACAGTAGCCTCTTCAATTTCTATCGAAACCCTTAAAAAATTGCACCCAAAAAACGTTCTTTGGGCCCTAATCACGAAAGAACACATTTATACTGATCTACCGACACGTTGAGACGCTATAAGACAGCGTCGTGACGTTGGTTCGAAGAATTTTTTCCAAAACGTGTGTTTTGGGTGATGTCAAAAAAATTGTAGCGTCTCGACGCTGTCCTTGTGTGGCAGTGGCAGGGCACGTGTTGGGTAGGAGAGGCGCACGGGTGCATTGTGGCGTTGAGCTGGAGTTGAGGCAGCGTCGCGTACAAAAGCAAATGGGGTGGGCGATGTGCGCGCACGTGTTGCTGTTGGGGCGCGTGATGCACGAGCGGGTTGCTACTGGCGCACGCGATTCGCGACAGTGACGCTGATGATCCAAACCCATAAATTTCACTGATTTTAGCGTCTCAACGCCTGTGCATGGCGCCTTGACGTTGCCCCTCAGGTCCTTTTGTATTTTGGCCTCTTTTCTTCTTTCCTTAGCCAAAATTAGTCTTCCTAAGCCCATTTCTCGACCCAATAATCCCCAAAATCATATTTCCTTCCAATTATACTTGGTACCTACAATTTAACATAAAAACACGTGAAAGCACTGAAATTATTGAACAAAACTAGCTAAAATCAAGCCTAAGGATAGCACATTTTCGTGTGCTATCAACATTTCATTGGGCCATTCGAGATATTGGAATGTATTTGCCCCATTGCTTACTAGTTGGCCTTACTGTCTTTCCTTTCAGCTGTTCATGATGTATTTCATGCCTCTATGTTGAGGAAGTATCTGGCAGATCCGTCTAATGTGATTGATTATGAGCCCTTACACGTAACTGAGAGGTTGACCTACGAAGAAAAGTCTGTCCAGATTCTGACCAGGGAAGTAAAAGCCCTTCGCAATCAATAGATAGCCTTAGTGAAGGTTCTTTAAAGTAATCACCAGGTCGAGGAAGCTACTTGGGAGCTAGAAGAAAAGACTTTTAGGGTTAAGGTTTCAAGTGCATCTTATATAAGGATAAGTTAGGTCTTGGCCCCCTTCACTTTTAGTTGCCAAAAGAAAGAAAGGGGAAAAAAAGTCAATTCATTTCCTTCTCCTCTTCCATTCTCGATTTTCTTCCCTCTCCCTCTCGATATTTTTTTTTCCTTTAGCCACACTGTTCTAGCAACATTAACTCCAGAACACAGCAGTTCAGATCTGGTTGGTGTGCTCGGGATTGCCGGTAAAAAGTTTCAGTAAGTGTTCTCATGCTTTGGAGTCTTTTCTAATCGTTTTCTTCACAAACCAAGTGATTTTTCTCGATTTTTGGCAATGGGCGGCTAAGGTCTGTGTGGAACCTCAGTTTTGGAAGGTAAGGTCGTTGGTTGTACCTTTTTCGGATTTTTGTTCAGTATGACCATTAATCCTGTTTTTCCTCTTTTTTCGACTAGAAAATGTTATTTTTGAGTGCAACGAAAGGTGGAAAAGAACCCCAAGGACCGGATCCCCACATTGGTGGAACGAGACATCGATCAGAGCAACAGAGAGCCCTCACGTGCCAGAGAAAGATACTACCTGCAGGCGGCACGTGAGCCACACGGGTAGGATTCAGGCTGGCGTGTGGGCACGTGAGGCGTCGAATTGGAGCGTGGTCGGTGGCGTTGGAATCGTGGTAACCTGAAGTTTTAGGTTTGAGGGCACGTGTTTGGAAATTCGATGGCGGAAGTGCGTGTGGCATCACGAGGCGCGTGGGTTGTCTTTTTCTAAATAGTAAGCTCCGCTGGATGTGTTCTCTATATGTAGCCTCAAAAATTTCCAAGTAAATGCCATCCTTGACCTTAGGGTGACGAAGCGGGCTTTGACCGGTTTCCTAGGAAGCTTATAGGACTTGCTCGAGGTAAAAAAAGAAAAAATAAAAAAAGAAGAAGAAGTGGACGAATACTAAGGAAGGATTGAAGAAGAAAAAAAATCAGAAGTAATAAATCTTAGCTCGAGCAAGGTATGGAAAAGATTTCATTGTTGTGTTTATAAATTGTAAGCTTGGTTATATGTTATAAAATCCTACTGATTTTTTTGCCCGTCTGGGTATAACAAAGGTCCTCCAATCTACATTTCAATGTATGTTGGATTATATGTTATGAAATTGATAAATATGAAAATATCATACAACTTTTGAATGGTTGAGTTGAATTATCCATGTATATTGGGTTCTGGTTGAAATTGATAGGTATGAAGCAATCATACAATGTTTGAATGCATGCTGATAGATATAACAAATATTACATAGATCATTTGATAAACTATAGGTTGTTATATGTTATATTATCTTATTGATTTTCATGTTTGTTGGATAGGTTTGTCTGGATGTGGCTGACTGGACAAGGCTATTTTTCAAAGGAGGTAGGGTGGTCGCAAAGCGTGCTAGACTAGACAAAGAAAATAAGTAAGTCCACCAAGTGTGAAGGAACGAACATAGGATTGTAATGCCGCCAAGAATTCTGAGTTCACCTTTCACATCCAAGTTTGGTTCAACAGAAGAAAAAAAAAAGAAAAAATGGACGACTTTTGGATATTTCAATGCTCTTTCGTTCAACATAATACTACAACTTTAAATGAACATGAATTGTGTAGATTTCTTATTCATAATTAGATGTTTAGTTGTTTGAAGGCTGATTAGTTAGATGTTATTAATAATTTAAAATATTGAAATTGAATAATATAGTTATAAAGACAATGTTTATAATT
This sequence comes from Telfairia occidentalis, assembly GCA_026257165.2. Classification (NCBI taxonomy): domain Eukaryota; kingdom Viridiplantae; phylum Streptophyta; class Magnoliopsida; order Cucurbitales; family Cucurbitaceae; genus Telfairia; species Telfairia occidentalis. The sequence continues at coordinate 4,991 of JAOANK020689997.1, read as the reverse complement.
GAATTTGTATGTACAATTATATATGAGGTATGATATTTGTATACCCCATTTATATATGAAAAATACATATAGTAGAAGAGAAGCACAGATATAATGTATATAGGTTGCATGAAAAAATGTCAGAGAATGTTCAATATTTTGAAAATTAGATTTGTAGTATAATATTTATAAACTAATATTATATATTACTTTATGTGAAAACTTAGACAAAACTTGAAATTGTATAGGTAAACTAAGTATATATTGAACTTTTAAAAAAAAAGTAACTATATATTGAATTCGAATGACAATGGAAAAGTGAGATTTATTGAGATGAACGTCAACGTGTAAAACCAAACGCAATTACTTGATGGAAAAATAATTAAGACTTAATTGCTTACACGATTTTAGGGGTTGTTAACAAAATAATTATTAGTAATTAATTAAAAAAAATTACAAACTTGGAATACAATCAATTAATGATTGCATTAATTGATTTACAAGATCTCATGTCCGTTTGGTGCCCATCTATGGGGGAGCCTGGTCAGATGGAGTGGATCATCTCATTGAGTTGCCTGGTGGAGCATGGAGTTGCGTTGGGTTGCGCATAGAGGTCGTGGATCTTTGTTAAGGTGCAGGGTTTGGAGGCTTGCTTGGTGTGCGACGGTCTACTTCATCTGGTTGGAACGTAACCATTGTTTGCATGGTGGGGTGCCTCGCCTAGTGTCGGTTCTCATCCAACTTGCTAGTGCTGCGATGATGGGTCGATGTGCTTCTTGGCGTGGGGTTAGCTCTGTTGGTGTGTCCCCTTGGGAGCTTCGGTAGTTTTTTTTCTTTTCTTTTCTCTCTCTTGTCTTACCGTATTCCTTGTCCGTGTGGCGGATGTGGGGATTTGGTTCCTGGCACGGGATGTGGGTATTCGTCTCTAATGCTTGGCCTAGGATGTGGGCTTTGGCTGTTTTTAATTTTTTAGTTTCTGTTTTGTGGGCTTTCTTTGCTTTATTTGCGTTTGCATTATCCGCTTTAGCTTCATGGGTGCTTCTTCCTTAGGGGGGCTGAAGTTTCTGGTTGTGTTCTACCTTGCTATCACTCGGTTGCTGGTTGGGGTTATGACACCCTATGATTTGCTTACTCTTCCGTATGGGGGATGGTGAAGCACGATGACATTACCCTGTCTTGGGTTAGGCTTACGTCCCTAGTTGACCCCCTCTATCTTTAACACGCCTCCTAGTAGGTCGTAGGCTTGGTATGCTGTGTTGAGGTGGTACTTCTGGCTGAGTGAACTATGAGGTGTACTCCTCCTTTCTTAATTCTTTTTTATCTTTGGCTGAGTGGCTATGCCCATTTGCCTTTAATAAGATTAGAGTGAAAGTGAGTACTATCTTGGTTGTGACGTAAATGTCTTGACTCGACTTCTCTAAAAAAATAATAATAATAATAATAATAAATAAATAAATAAATAAGAAGGAAAACAGAAAATTTGAGAGGTGAGCTGTGAAAAACAAAGCCCTGAGTACTCCTTTCCTTATGCTATCTGAGTTTTCTCTGTCCTATTCAGGTTTGGCTGGCACACACACTCAGGAAAGGTCTCGTTTTGGTCGTGATCTTTCTTGTTGTCAGAATATGTTTGAATGTTTCTACCTATACCCGTTGTATGTTTATGCATTATGGTTGGAGCCTTGATTTGTGAGTTTCGGGGTTTGTTGGGTGGTAGTTGCCTGATTCTTCCAGGTTTCCCTTTTGAAGTAGGAAGCGTATGACTGCTTCTTCATTGCCTTGATCCCGAGCTGTGAGATCCACCTTGTTGTTCTTTTTTATATACTACTTTTTCAAAAAAAAAAAAAAAGATTTTATAAGTTGTTAAAAAAAATTATTAGTAATTAATTAAAAATAAAAAATTTGGAATACAATCAATTAATGATTGCATTAATGGCTCAGTATTAATTAAAAATTTTAATCTAAAAATTAAAAAAAGCATATAAAATATTTTATTGAAATAAATGGGTATTCTTACATAAAGGTAATTTAGTAAAAGAAAATTAATAAAAATATTCATTAAATTCAAAAGAGTAAATACGCTTGCTAATAGACTTTTGTGAAAATAAGATTACAAATAACCACTCATCACAATTTCCGTTTAAAAAACGTAGCTAGGCTTTTGAAACACATTCCTAAACTTTGTTCATTTTAGGTTCAAAATAGCAACTTCAAATAAAATTTTGATTAAATGTATTAAATCAATTACTCTCCACCAATTAGGGGAGGCAAACTTTTTAGTTGTAGAGATTTTCTTTCAAAAATGCAATTGGAGTTGGGGCCTCCAATTTCTCTTTTCGAAGATAGGAAGGACATTCTTGATCCCACCTCACCTCCTAGTCATTTCTACAATATCAGAGAGTATGTTTTAGTTAAATCACCAATCAACTCAAAAACTTAGCTCATAGATTATAATAAATTTAATATTACTTTATTGATATTTTAGGGTCCATTTGATAATCATTTAGTTTTTTATTTTTGTTTTTTGAAAATTAAACTTATAAACACTACTTCCACTCACAAGTTTCTATGTTTTGATTCCACTTTCTACAAATGTTTTCAAAAACCAAGTCAAAATTTGAAAACTAAAAAAAAATAGTTTTTAAAAACTTGTTTTTGAAATTTGACTAGGAGTTCAAATATTTCTTTTAAAAAATGTGAACACCATAATTAAAAAAATTGAGAGGAAACAAATATAAATTTCAAAAACAAAAAAGTAAAAACGAAATCGTTACCAAACGGAAGCTTAACAATTTCCTACTTTCCATTCATTTTGCTTGGATTGGATGATGGGATGATGAAAAGATGACAGCATGGATTGATTTAGAAAATGAGAATCAGCTCTTCACAGCCTTAACCCAAAGAAGAAGACATGAATATTCTTGGAAATATGGTGAAGGCTAGGAAAAGCATAATCCTACGGAGTCCAAATTACATATTCCCAAGCCAAAAACAATATGCTTGATTTGCAACGGAAGCCAAGGCCATATATATATCCTTCAAGAAAACAAACAAAACGAAACAAAAGTAAAAGAATAAAGAAAAAAGTTGGCAAAAGCAATTCCCTACTACAGCTTGGAAAAATTAAAGGGAAAAGAAAAAGGGTGTTCCCCTCTGAAAACTTTGCCTACAAAAGCTGGTTTTGGGCTTCCCATATCTCTACAATTTTAAACTTGAGAGCCCCTTCTTTTTGTGTGATAATAAGCTTTATTTTTAACAATAAGCTTCTTCTTTTTGTGTGATAATATATGGCTCACAATACAAGTTTTGGACTTTATGGCCAAAACAAAGCATTTATTTTTGCAGTGAAGGTGTTTGGGCTAATGCTGTTGCTGCAGAAAGTTTATGGCGTTGAATTTCAAGTGGGAGGATCAATGGGTGTTTGGGGTGTTTCTTCAGACCCTAATGCTCAGACTCTTAATCAATGGGCTGAAACATGTAGATTTCAAATTGGAGACTCCTTAGGTAATGCGTTTTTTTTTTTTTACTATCAAGGAATGGTTTTAGTTGGTTCTAAATCTTAAAACTTGATGAGTTTTTTTGATTTGTGCCGTTTTGAAAATGACACAAACATGCTTTTTTGATTAATTGGTGGGCATGTCTTTTTCAACCATCACATAATTTATAATCGGTTTATTATAAAAAAAATATTAGTCGAATATTTTTTTATCAAGTTATTTAGAATTTGATAAAAATATGATATAATTATCCTTATATCAAAACGTCAAAGGTTAAAACAAAAGTGTCGTATATATTAATATTAAACTATATAAAAAACCAACTAAAACTATTTACAAAACTACATATTCATAATTTAAGTTGCGAAATAGTTGATATATTGTTTATTGGCACACAGTGTTCAACTACAAAGGTGGGCAAGACTCCGTACTGTTAGTGAACGAAGATGACTTCAAAAACTGCCGCACAGAATCACCCATCAAGCACTTCTCAGATGGCCATACCATCATCAAGTTTGAAAAATCTGGCCCTCACTACTTCATCAGTGGTATCAAAGACAATTGCCTCAAGAATGAGAAGTTGGTGGTGGTTGTCTTGGCTGATAGAACCAAACAATACTCTCCTCCTCCCCCGGCTCCGACTGAGGAATCGCCATCCCAGCCCCCGTCCCCTGAAGGCTCTTCCCAACCCCCCGAGGCCTCCGTCCAGATCAACCCGACCCCGTCCCCCATTGCCGAGGAGCCACCTGCTAATGCTGCTCCTTCCTCTACCTCTATCATCACCTTCCTCGGCTTAACTGGACTGTTTGCTACTTCAGCTCTTCTCTTGTGATTACATATATAATAATTTGTTGTTGGTTTAGGTTTTCTATTTATTAATTGGTTTAATTTGCTTTTTCTCTCTCTCTCTCTCTTTTTTTAACAACATTTGTGGTGCTGCGTGGGATGGATTGTTTGGTTCTTTTGAGAGTGAATACGTGTGTTGTGCTTGTTTGTTTAGTTGGTATATATAGATGATAAATAAGCTAATCTTGGGGGTGGTGTCTAAAAATGCCCTTGTTTGTATGTGTTTCTGAAATAAATGGATCTTCACCATAAAGTTCGGCATTTTTCATTTTTGTCGTCCAATGAAAAAATTTAAGTTAAATTGCATTCATTTTTAGTTTCAATGCTTTAATCTTTTGCCTCGTTTGTTTACTTATCCGAAGTCAAAATAAGAAAAAAACGAAATGAAAATCATATTTCTTTGATATTGTTTATTAGGAATCGAAAATTAGAATCAGAATGTTGTTTACTTTTCATTTAGAATCAAAATAAGATATAAGATGATTATAAGAATATTCTTTTACATTTCAAATTAATTAAAAATCTATACAATATATAAAAAATAATTAATAGCAATATAATTAAAATAAAATTACATTAACTTAAAAAAATTTGTATATTTTTTGTTATTAAAAAAAAGTATCATTGAATTTTTGTGTTATGTTACTTATTAATTAATAAATTATATCTTAA
>JAOANK020689795.1:0-11372 GCA_026257165.2 Telfairia occidentalis | reverse complement strand
CTCTAAGTTTGGGGTGGTTGATAGCACTTAAAAAGTGCTATTTTTAGACCTATAATTTAGTAGCTTTATTAGTTAAATGTGTACTTTGATGCTTTTATTTGTGAATTTTTTGTAGGATCCAAGCATTCTAAGGAAAGAGATGAATTCAAGGTTGTTCGAAGCAAAAAAAAATGAGTCAAACAAACCACAAATGAGCCAAATCAAAGAAGAAAATCAAAGGAGAAACCCGAGAGCCAGCATTGAGATGCCAAAGGATAGCGTCTCGACGCCCAAACAGTGACATGAAAGCAGGTTCTTCTGCATTGAGACGCTGAAGAAATAGCGTCTCAACGCTACGCTGAATTTCCAAAAAAAAATAGGAAATATCGAGGAAGCGTCGAGATGCTGCCTCGATAAATTTTCCCTTTTTTAAAAAAATTGATGGCATTTTGGTAAATTTCAAGCATAGCGTCTCAACGCTGCGACGATTTCTATAAAAATGACCTTATGCCTAGGTTTTGAGGAGGCCGTTTTGGGAGAGAAAAATTTTGAAAGAGAGACCAGAAGTTCAATTGAGAGGCTAATGAGCAAGGAGGAGGGATTTCAAGTGATCAAGGGTGAAGACCAAGACCAAAATGAGCGGTTTTACGAAGGAGACAACGTTGAATCCATCCAGGAAAATTCTTCTTGCTTTTCTCTACTTTATTTCTGTTATTTAAACTGGTTTAGAGATTTGTACAGCCAATGAGTGGCTAATAACTTGTAATCTTAGGGTGTTGGCTGTGTTTAGTTTAAATTTGATGAATTGATTAATTTCAAGGTTGAATTATAGTTGCTAAATCCTTCTAGTATTTAATGAATTTATTATTTATTCTAGCGTGAGAATGTGGAATGAAATCTCTTTATAATTGATATAGCTTGAAAAAGTATCTCAATAGTTACTTATTGAATGCTAGACTTTTGAGACTTATGCATGAGAGTGATAAGTTTAAATTGAGGCATGCTTAGAAAAAAATCCAATAGCCAATGTTTCTTAATTTATGCATGAAAGTGATTAATTAATTAAATGTGAGATTAGGTTTTCTTGAGAAAGAATTTCTTAGTTGCTCGAACTTTTAAGCCTGGGATTTTAGTGCTATAAAGATACGTAAAATTTGTTAATAAGTTAAATTTGCTAAAAAGAACGCAACAGCCTAGGATTCTTTATTCAAGATTTTTTTTCCCTATAAACGTGCATAATTTAGCTATTTTCACCTAAATTTTCAATCATTAAACTTTATCTAATCCCTAGATAAAATTGGAATAAATTAATTGGAAATTAAGAAAGTTTAATAATTCGATTCCCAAAGGACGATACTCGGCCTTAGAGTTGTTTTATATTACAACTTGACCTATACACTTGTGGTATCGCAGTGAATTGTGATCAACAAATTATATGTAAATGTATATATATATATGTGTGTGTACATGAGAATAAGGGCTAATACAACCACTTCACAGAGCAAGGCCCTGAGCTATGCATACAAACTCCCCCCCACAAACATCGTAAAAACAAAAAACAAAAGGATTGTGTAAACGAATAAAGGTTAAAAAACGATGGCGACGACGAGAGGAGGACGACCCAACAGAATCGTCATTAGACTCACGTTTGACCATGTCCGTGCGAAGCCTAGCTTCCCTTTGAAAGGTAGCAACAAGCTCTGCATCGGCTCCAGCAAGCCTCTTCTCAACAGCGACCCAAGCTGAACCTACTTCAAGAACCGCTATCTCTAGGGTAGCCACCCGACCAGCCAGTCTCGAGATTTGCCCCTGCAGGATCTCATTCTCTTGAGCCCTCACCTCCACCTCGGCTTGCTAGAACAAGATACACCGTACGAGCGACAACTGCCCCTGCAAAGGAAGAACAACACGAGCTGTATAAAAACATGGAAACAAGGTGGAGGATGGGTAGAAAGATAATGATAGATAAGGACGCATACCGTCACCGCATCCATCAGGCCTCTGTGTCTGTGAAGCATAGGATCAGTACAAGTCATCGGGTGCCATGCGATACTATAGTCTAGCAACCCTCGCATCACCTCGTCCGCCCGATCAAAGACATCTCGTACGTCCACCACACCCTTATACGAAGCATGAGTACTCAGCTTGCAGTGTATAGCAGGATGGTGCACGAGTGAGTCGTTGCCTCTAATGCTCGAATCATTCGGAGGGAACTCGCCTCCCCCATTGCCTGAGAGGGAGGATGAGGAGCAGCTTGAGAAGAGCTCGGTCTAGGGGGAGGAGGTGAACCAGCCTGTGAACTCTCGGCCTAGAACCTCCTACAAGGGCCAAATGCGCTCTAACATTGGTATTTGCGCTCCAATGCGATGGTTCGTACCCCGCCAAAAAGCCTCCACCTGAATCGGACAAACCTTCAGGGTCTGAATAGCAGGTGCCCCCAACCGTGCTACCCCCAGAATAGAGAGTGTGAGGAGAACTCATGGTATCATAACAAATTTAGAATGTTGTGCGGGCGGAAGACTTTCTCTTAAGCAAAGTTTAAGAAACAAAGACCGAGGAGCTACCTTATATAGACATTTGGCGTGCCACAACAACTGTCAGATAACAAAAAAAAAAAGAGAGGAAACCTGCAGTCGCGATTTAAGGAACAAACAGGCACGTATAGCCAATCAAAGGGATGCCATGTGCCTAAAAACTGTCTTTTCAAAAGCTAAGTCCACTCAAAGGTTTATTTCGCGACTCCTAGAGGGAATACATTTAATGAGCAAAGGCGGTCGTAATTAATTCTTCAAGCAGAAGATCAACAAAATGAGGTAAAGAGAATAATAACCAAATAAATATCAATATATTTGTATGAACGGTAGTTGCTTTCGGACTACAAGTTGGTACAAAAATACAAATCCTAAAAGCACAACCACCCAACTCGGGGCAACATTTAAAAGAAATAATCATTAATCCACGACACCTGCCCCACCGAAAACTGGAGGGTTATCCGACAAAGGTTGATCACCGCCCGAGACAATGGAGTCGACATTAGGACTAATAGGGATTACCAGCACATCCCCTCAAGGTCCCAACCTCACTTGGTCAAAAGCAAGGTGCATTTTCATACCGCCAGCCACCAGTCAGTTAATCTTCTCTTTCTACTCTGTCGACAGAGGGTCCCAATGTCGCTCAAAAGCCTCGTGAATGGGACGCTGATCAAATTCAGGGGTCTTGTCTTCTAAACGTTCTAGAACAAACTCTGCACCTTCCCTCATCACCTCTTTCTCCAGAGCAAAAAAGGACTCAGTCTCCCGAAAGCGATTCTCCATAAATGACGAGTCTTCCAGCATTGACCTATGTCGAATCACCTCAGCCCGAGCTGCGCTCAGTTATGCCAAAAGGCGCTCAACTTGACACTCAACCTCCCAACCTCAGCCTGGCTGGCCTCCAGCTCAGCCCTCACCACTTTCATCTTATCGCGCTCGGCACACGCCGCTGCTCGCTCAAATGCAGAACGCGCAGCCTCGGCCTCCAGCTCAGCCATCAATTTCCCATTCTTTTCCACCTTAACCTTTAAAGCGGCTGAGACCTTCTGATGCTCCTCCTATGTTTGTCTCTGGTAATGCGGGCAGCCTCAACCTCGACCTCGACAATACGTCTCTTATGCGAACAATCCTGAAAGCGTAGTGCAAATGCGCCTCCAACTCCCCCCTCATCATGAGAGCTGCATGTGTATATGCGACCCCACCTGCCCAAAAAAAAAAAAGACAGAAGAAAAAGGTAACAATAACAATACAATACACGTAGGTATAGCGAGACAAACGAGGAACGCTCACTCACCCGAATGGCTTCAGCAGCAGAGCGATGTAAAACCTAAAAGAGGTCACTCGAACCCTGCCCATGCCCCGTAACCACTCCGACCATGTGCGACAGTGAGTCATGGACCCTCTCTTTCACCTTCGACGTCGCCTTAGAATCAGGCTCGTAGTATGGCCCTGCTGATCGAACAAGACCACGTTTGGAGACCTTCGAACTCTCCGACGAAGCCCCACCATACCCCAACGAGGGGGTATCCACGTGGACATCCTCCAAGATTGTGTCCCCACACGCCGACGGCTCAGTCAGACCAACAAAATCACCCCTCAACACGATCGCTCCATCATCACCAGGGGAAAGAGTGTACGCCCTCAGAATCTAAAGACTTGGTTATGACCAACCTTCTCCACTTTCAATGGCTCGAATGAGAAGAGCAAAAGGCTACAAGGGGCCTAGCAGAAGCAACTTCAGCGCCACCACCCTTAGCACAAGGAAGCTCGGACGAAAGGGGCCTAGACGACCCACTGAAACCACTAGCCCAAACCAGCCTAGTAAAATGAGCAAACCTCCGTACACGAGCCATATCTACATAGGAGCACAGGACTAAGAAAAGCATGATGATAAACGAGAAGGAAAAGAAAGAAAGAAATGGACCTTCAGGAAGTTTTGTAGGCGAAGAAGAAGCGAGGTCCGTAACTAGATGGCATCGAGCCAAGCTCCATGGATTAATGATCACAAGTATGTTCAGCTCGTCTGGAGGAAGGCCCCTCAACTGGGCAAGAACACGCTGACAATCCTCCGACGGAGTGGGAGCACGTTCAGAAAGAGCTGCTAACAAAATCCACAAATAAAATAAAAAAGAAGCGAAATGAGAGGGGTGAAAAGTAAAGAGCTGAAAAACAAGAAAAGCAATGCGACCCAAAATCCCCTATAAAACACAAAAAAAATGGGGGGGGGGGGGGGAAAAGGCAACCTAAAGGGCGAAAATCAGTAAGAACACTGGGGAACGCCTTCCCTTCGGCATTCATGCATAACAAGTCACCTCCTACAAAGAACCAGTCTTCCTTTCACTTCTTATTTGAAGAAGGCCCCGCCAGCAATCTCTCGGCCCGAGGGGAAAGGTAATAACGACGCACGGATTGAGGCATATTCTTGACATGATGAGTCCAATGAACTTAGGCAAAAGAGATCCTGGTTCCTTCGCCTTGATCCCACCATAGAATCCACAAGGCCAGCAACACGCCCTAACAGTTAGGGGTCAGCTAGGCAAGGGCCAGATCGGTAAACCTTTGGGCACAAGGGTGAAGGGGGAGCTGAACCCCATTTTCGAACATGCTAAGATAGAACCCCACTCACCCTGGTGGGAGACGATCAATACGCTCATCAGAAGCAGGAGGCCTCATCTAAATGGGGGAAGGGATATGCAGGCTACGTCGAAGCCTCCATAAGTCGTCAGCCGACATAGTCAAAGGTACATCTTCGAACCTAGGGCGTGTGGAGAACGAGGCCCCCGAACTGTCTTCTATAGTCACCATGACAAGAACAGAAAGCGACAACGGAATACGCAAAACAAAACGAAATTGGGAAGGAAAGTCACGATAAGGTAAAAGAGAAAGTGAGGCAAGACATGAAGATGGGGAGAAAGGCGAAACGGGCAGCAATCTACACGGCGAACCCTAGAAGGAGCACTCGATTGCAGTTGTACAGGAGAGTGCATGTACTAAACATATCGTTTGATTAAAAAAGAAACAACGATGGGGATTGAGCCACGTCTCCCTAACAGTCACATCTTCTGACAACAGCCACAATAAATGTGTCCCCGAAACAGGTGCATGTTCTCCAACCATTGGGAAAGTGGCATACGAACAAGATGGAAGTGAAGGGAGAAGGGGCGCCTCAAAAAACAAAGAGAGAGAAAGAAAAGAACCTGGGGAAAGAGAAACTCAGAATCCTTGATTCCTTCCAAACGAGGACAGAATGATGGGAGGAAACGAAAAGCTGCCTTCATAAACCCCCCCCCCCCCCAAAAAAAAAAATCCCCTGAATCACGTCCTCAACTCCTCCGAGCCTAACTCGTGGGCCAATGTTGGGGGTGGGTTGTAGGCCCAACCCGGCCTAGAAGGCCGGGAGCCTAGGCCAATAATCGGAGGGCATGTAGGTGAGGACAGAGCCTAAGCCTGGCCCAATCCACCCCTTGCGAATAAGCAAGATGGGATAAAGATTGGTCCGGGCCCATGAAGGGACTTGCACACAGTCCCTAGCCCACTCCCCCGTTTCTATAAAAAGGGGATAGCACAACCTACGAAGGTAAGCCTTCCTAAGCCCCTAAAAAATGTGGTCCTACTAGTTTCCGTAACTCCTGATTATGTAAGCTAACTTGATCATCAAAGTGTGTTTGGCAGAGCACCACACTTGTGTTGAGTGCAGGACTCGACGATTCGTGAGTCAACCCAGAACCCTGCGACAAGAGGAGTCTTGGATCTTCTGAATTCTGAGTCTTTTGAAATCTTCTAGAGCTTTGGAATCCTCTGAGTCTGAATTCTTCTGCCTTCTCTCTGAATTCTGAATGAATGTAAATGAGGGAGGACCCCTTTATTTATAGAGACTTTGATGGATGTCATATGGACTTGGGCTTGACTTTTGGGCCCAACTATTAGACTTGAGTTTATTTAAATTTAATTAAGCTCTTTTTAATGGGCTTGAATTATTTGGGTCAACTCAATTCTATTTTAGTAATTTTGGGCTTATTTGATTTTTAGCTCATCACATGACGCAATCCATTGGACCAAATTATGTCCACTAAATAAGTGACATTATTTAATTTTTCAATTTTATGTCTTTTAACGTTAATTTAAAGACATGTGTAAATTTCTAATTGGTCACGAAATTTATCATCAACAAACATGCTTGTTCGTATGGATATCTCGACTTGAACAGTCGCGTCCCATAGAAGGTTGAAGGGAAAAATGGGTATACATTAAAAAAAACATTTTAAATACCCACATGTTAGAGATGATTTTGTGTGAAAGGATATGTATGTTTTTACAAACACTTCTCAATGGACACCTCCGACTAAATAGTCGTTCCCCATTATAGGTGATCTTGTGTAAAAGGACGTGTCCATCATCTCAACGGACATGTTGACTCGAACAGTCGCATTTCATTGGAGGTGACTTTGTGTAAAAAGACGAGTCTATACAGACACATCTCAATGAACACCTCAACCCGAATAGTCGTGTCTCGTAAGAATTTGAAGGACAAAATGAGTATGTTCAAAAAATTCCAGGGCAAAGTTGGAAGGAAAAAATTCTCCTTCATGCCCTCTTTTAATATAGTATAGATATATGAATGACAATTCAAATAATTTTTTTTTTAATTTTTTATAAAAAGATTGGGGAAATGTGGTGTTGGAAACAATCTACTAAATTCAATACCTGTAATTTAATTAGATAAATGACGAAATAAAAATCATTTTAATTTTAATTCATTTAAAAAAAATATTACAAAGGTATTATATATATGAATCAATTTGTGAAAATGGCTCATTCCAACCAAAGCACAGTTAGATTTTTAATCTAATATTATTATTAATGTGACCCATATTATTATTAATGTGGTCCATGTACATTTATTCCAATAATGTTGTAGGCTCATGTTAGTGGACCAATTAATTAAAAGGTAATTTATCTAATTTACACCATGATGGAAGGGTGTACAAATATAAAACCTAAGCATTGGTCTTCTCTCTGCCGAATCAAGTAGTATTTTCTCTCCATCAAGAAAGGCTAATAAAGTATTAAAGAAGGTTAAGAGAGAGAAACACAATCCTCAAGAATTGCCCTACTGAATCAAAGTAATGGATCAATTGCCCTACTGAATCAAAATCATGGATCAAGGTATGTTATCTTAACTTTTATGTTATTATGAAAATCATATAGTTTAAAGATTGTGGCTCTTTATTGAATTAAACAATGTTACGGTTTTATTGTATAATCATATAACTTAAAAATTTACATGTGGTATCAGAGCCTAGTTGAGAACTTGTGATTTTTCATTTATATTTTAATGTATGAATTTATATGTTTCCACTACAAATTATTATGTTTGAGTTTTCTTTATTGAATCAAGAAGTTGAATTTTGGAGAAAAGAAAAATTAAAATCAATAAATTGATTGGAAAGAAAAGAACGTTGCCGAATTGTTCTTATGTATTAACGTCCGAAACTAATTTTTCTTTGATTAAAGAAAAGGGGTTATGTGAGATCTAAAGTCTTAATTATATATAGATATATATATATATGTTCTTGCCAGCTAATAGCAAATTGCCGAAAGTGATGAAGCTGCAGTTTTTGTGAAACCTAAAATATACATGTATATACATGTGAATTTGATTGTATGTGATCATTCGAAATTTGATTGTTTTGCAACTAAAGTCACGTGCACGGCAAGGTAAGGCTAAAAAAAATTCACATGCTTATCCTTTAATATTTCCCCAACCTTCATCTTTTCATCTATTCCATTTATTTTCAATTATGTATTATGTATAACACAAAGTTTAACATATATATTGTATAATTCGTTAGTCACATTATTTGTCAGTTTATTATGATATCTATATATTATGTCTAATTTGTTAGTCATCAAAGTGGCCTAATTAGAAAGTTTCATAGATATCATATTAAAGTTAAATGTTCACAATTTATATGATATATAATTACTCGCCAATTTTTATTTTGATATCTATATTATGTATAATTTGTTAGTCACCAAAGTGGGAATAAGGAATTAAAGCACACTAAATCTCATCAAATTTGTGTACCTAGTCATCAATATCAAGTTAAACATATGTCTATGAAAACTCAATACTAAAGAACACTTCAAAAGCTCAATATAACATGTTTACAAGCTTAGAATGCATGTCTACACCCTAAACACTTCCACCTATTAAGCAGAAATTACTTGGATCACTTGTGCCAATCCACCATTTCTCAACTCTTTCAGTATTAAGAAGTAGCTAATGCCTTACAAAGGTGATCAATCTTAAACAAGACTTTGGAAATAAATATCCATAAATGACTATATTATTAAAGAATAGCATTCAAGCCAAAGAGATCCAACAAGTGTTAAATTCCACAAATTCCAGCTTTGAAAATCTTAACTCATGCTTCTAATCAAGAGATTAAACAAGAAAGACACACTATTCATAAACTTTATAAGTTTAAATTAAGAAATAACAAAATTTGTATCTAAGAACAAGTCTACCTAGCTAGAAGAACTCAAGGAAACTAAAAGATACTGCAAAATAACCAAATAGATGAGAAGGAACAGAAGAATCCAGCGAGATAGATGCTCCTTTGGTGAAGAAATCCTCATGTGGCTTTTCTTCTATGTTTTTCTCTATTTTTCTACACTTTTTCTTCTTTCCCAAGACCAAAACAAAAATCCACACCCCAAAAATGGCTTCATCCTCCTTCTCTTTTTGTCTTTCCTCTTTAGGGCTGCATGAGCTTCATTTTCCAAGTTAGAAGCTGATTCAACAAGATTTTTTTCTCATTTTCACGTTGGAAACTGGACTATTCTGTCTTTTTCAACATTGCTACAGTATTGCTACAGCATTGCAAGCATCAAAGGCATATCTTCTTCTTGTAAAAGCCAAACAAGCCCATGGATCAATTCAACAAACGACCCAATAAGAAATTTTGTCCAAACATGAGTCAAGTGATTCAAAATGACACACAATTGACAAATTATCAACCAAACTTTAAATTCCTAAACCCATCAACTAAGACCCATAAAATGAGCTAAGGATCGTAATTGACTCAAAGAATAACAAATACTAAGCAAGAAAGTGTATAAAAGTAATCTCATTTCATGGAATTATCACACCCCCAAACTTACACCATTACTCGTCCTCGAGTGGTGCACCAAAAAGAAATTAAAGAAGGCACACAAGAAAGTCATCTAAGAGCTTAATAGGGGTTAAGAAAATTTAGCCTTCAGGTAAGCTCTCAAAATTTACTCACAATAAGGACAATATAGTAATGGCATTGTATGTAGAAGGAAGATAATCCTCTAGTTTGTGTGTGCAAGGCTTTAATTAACCCAAATTGCATCTTCTAAAATCATAAGTCTTAGCTAGTGGACATCAAGTGAACTTGAAAAGACATCTATTCATAAGCTTAAAGGCTTACAAGCAATTCTCACAATATGAAACTTTAGTGAAACTTTTTTTTTCTCGAGAACAACTTTCTTTTGTTCTCTTTTTTTTCTTTCCTTTCTTTCTTTTTTTTTTGGTTCAAAACTAACAACGAAAACGGGGGAGGCATAATCATAACTTCTTTTTTTTTTTTTTACTTTTTCTCTTTTCTTTTGCTAAAAGAGGAGCCTACTCAAGGCAATACTACCTTCGTTCTGGCTTACCCCCGCTTCCTAAGCGCTGAGTATCCAACTACGAGCAGTACGTCTATCCTAAGACAATACTCACTTTTCTTAAGTGCTTTTAGTGCACAGGCACCCTACGGGTGTCATAAGTGCCCCCCATTACTCACACAATAGGAAAGGAGGAGTAACCTCTTTTTTTTTTCTTATTTTATTATTATTATTATTATTATTATTTTCGGGTATGACCTCCTTCAAACTAAGAATTTACAACAAACGCTTCACTCATCTCAGCTTCTTACTACCATTCAAGCTTACTTCAAGGCACCAAACTTACTCACTTTAGCCCCTAAGATTGCTTCAAGATAGTAAAGCTTCTTAGAGTCAACAAGCTAGGTAATTAAAGCCTTAGTGTGGAGGGATAACTTTAAATTACATCTCAATTTGCTATCACGAATGTGCTGCATTCAAAATAAAAGATGAAGACCTAAATTATCATCATCAAGAAAATAGAAAAAAACCACCAAAAGCTCTCGAAGACCTCTCAAACACAATTTTTTTCTTTCTTTCTAGAGGAGCACCCAAAAAGATCACAAACACACCTAAACTTAGGCTTGTAGGGATTGAATCCCCAGCGGAAGCGATTGAACGCTAATGCATTCAATTTCGAATTTGGGAAGAAGCATGCATTTGAGAAACTAAAATTACAGAGAGGGAAGAAATTTACCATTGAAGAACTCTTCTTCAACACGTACAATTCCTTGTAGAATGATAAACACAAACACCACCACTTAGAACACTCATTATTCTCAAGGATTCAAAACAAGATTGATGGTGGGATCTCTCTATTTTGGTGAGGAAGCAAGGGAAATCTGAATGAAAAATTTTGAGAGAGTTGAAGAAAATATTTTCTGTTCATCATCCTTTGTTATGTGTTCTCAACATAGAATAAATGAAAGGGGAAGAGAGAGTGGGAGGAGAGTTACGTTAACTCCCCACTACTTGCGTTAAAACATTCTTTTTATTTTAAAAACAAAAATAATTAATTAATTATCTTATAGTTAATTAACTATATTATATGTAAATTAATCGCATTAAATGCATATCTCTCTTTTTTAACCTATGGTTTCAATATGAATCATATTGATATTAAATTATTAATCTATAGTATTTATATGAATCTCATCCATATAAACATAATTTGAATCTTATTCA
>JAOANK020689698.1:0-11372 GCA_026257165.2 Telfairia occidentalis | reverse complement strand
TGAAGTGCTTAATCACCATGGTTGAGTGTCAACCAAATGGTGAAGCATTTGTGCATGAATTGCCTTTAAATAGGCATTAATTTCGTGCAAGATTAGGTTGATGAAGGAATTCAAAAAATCGTCCCAAGTTGGTGGTTCATGTGTTGAACTCTAAGCCAACCTTTGCTCCTTCTTCACCAAATTTCACCAATCAAGGGATCCCGCCATCCCGTTCCAAGGCTGGAGGATAGTCATGAAAATACTAGTGGTAGTCTGGGAGTAGATTAGAGCACATTTCCTCCAGAGATAGAGGAGGATTTGGTCATCAAAGGTGAGTTTTCTAAAACTCTGTTTGTCCTTCTCTTAAGCATGATTTTCCATAATTATTTTAAGCTAATTTGAGCGTATAGATCCTAATTCTATTGTGCATGTATGTTGATACAACCTTCAAATTCTTCCCACCAGCAAAAACCCGAAGGCTGAGGAACAAGATCAGTAACTTTAAACAAGCTGATGATGAGCAGTTGTACGACTCTTGGGAAAAGTTCAAGGAGTTACTATGCAAATGGCTTCTTCATGGATATCCCTATTGGCTCCAGGTATAATCTTTTTATAATGGACCAACAAGTCGATTGTGCATGCAGCAGCTGGAAGATCGATTTTCTCCAAGACTCCAGGAGTGGCTCAAGCTCTGTTAGAAGATATGGTCACCACGAGCTATAAAGGCCATCAGAGAGGACTACAAAAAAGACTGTGGGAAAATACGAGGGTGATGAGGTAAGTTTCCTTAAGGCTCAGATGGCTTCGGTAACTAATGCTTTTAATAATCTTGCAATGTCAGGTAACACCCAATCCATAGCTTCTTTGGCGGCGTGCAATGCTTACCAAATGAACCATGGGCAAGAGATGGAGCAAGCCCCTTATATCAACAGAAATTTTGGATATCAGCAGCGAGCCCCCATGCAAAATCAGTTTCACTCTCCGCAATCCCAGTTGTCGACTCATTACCACCAAGGTTTGCGTAACCACAAAAACTTTTCATATGCTAACACGAAAAATGTTTTGCAGGGACCCCCAGGATTTGCATCTTTAACTTCCCAGCAGTAGTCTGATGATTCATCTCTTAAGAAGATGCTGGAAACTTTTATTATTGAGTCTAGGAATAGGACGATAGCCCTAGAGAATAAGGTGGAGAGTCAGGAAATGGCCTTGAAGAACCTCGAGGTGCAGGTAGGCCAGATTTCCACTACATTGAACACCATGCAGAAGGGGAAGTTTCTGAGTGATACGGAGGTAAACCCTACGGAGCACAGTAAGGCTATCACAATGCGCAGTGGTAAGTCCCTAGCTGACCCCGAACCAAGAATCAAGGGCACCCAAACTACAAAGAAGGATGAGAGTGAGAATGAGGGGCAAAAAAAAGAGCTGAAAGAAAGAATTAAAAAGAAGCCTGAGGAAAAATTAGAGGTTGTGCCCTACAGTTCAGGGAAATATTCTAAATCCATCTCTATTATTCCTAATCACATATTCTACCCTCAGCATTTTCAAGAAAAAGAAAGATGATGGCCAATTTACCAAATTCTTGGATATTTTTTACAAATTGCACATTAACATCCCTTTTGCGGATGCATTGGAGCAATCATTTAGAGGAAGTTACCGAAGAATCTTAAGAATCCAGGGAGTTTTAATATCCCTTGTACCATTAGTAACATTTCTGTTGCACGTGCACTATATGATATAGGTGCATCGATTAATCTAACGCCCATGTGTGTGTTTAGGAAATTAAACTCGGGATCGATACGGCCAACCCCCATTTCTCTGCAGCTTGCAGACCGTTCTTAACCTTCCCAAAAGGTATTATAGAAGATGTGTTGGTGAAAGTTGATAAGTTTATTTTTTTCTACAGATTTTATTGTGTTGGACACGGCCGAAGACACTGAGGTGCCCATCATTCTTGGACGATCGTTCTTAGCCACAGGGAGGGCCTTCATTGATGTTCAGCAAGGTAAGCTCACCCTGAGGGTAGATGAAGAAGCAGTAATCTTTAACATCTATTGATCCATGAAATACCTAGACGAGGTACATACTTGTAATAGGATAGATGTTCTAGATTCTACCATTGCTGAACTGAGATATTTTATGATGACTTCTTCTAAGATTGATGAGAAAAGCATGGTGGATGTTGATTGTCATGTTGTGGATAGTTTGGATATTGATTGTGAGGATATGAGCATGTTGGATATTGTTGATGAATCTGAAAAAACCCCTGCTGTTGAGATGGAAATGTTACCTGCCCACCTTAGATATGCATATCTAGGTGAATCCAAAACTTTTCCTCTAATTATTTCGAATGATCTGACTAAAGTAAAGGAGGATAGATTGCTAGAGGTCTTGCATGCACATAAATCTGTTATAGGATGGTCAATTAGTGATCTTAAGGGTATAAGCCCTTCCATAGTCATGCATAAGATTCTCATGGAGGACTTATATAGGTCATCTATTGAGCATCAAAGGAGGTTGAACCCTGTAATGAAGGTTGTAGTTAAGGCTGAGGTGCTTAAACTATTGAATGCTAGGATTATCTATGCTATTTTTGATAATCCATGGGTAAGTCCTTTTCAGGTAGTGCCTAAGAAAGGGGGGATGATTGTTTTAAAAAATGAGCATGATGAGTGTATCCCCACTAGAACCATGACAGGGTTGCATTTTTGTATTGATTATAGGAAGTTGAATAAGGCTACTTGGAAAGATCATTTTCCACCTCCTTTTATCGATAAAATGCTTGACAAACTAGCTAGATATCCCTATTATTGCTTTCTCGATGGTTTTTCAGGTTATAACCAGATTGCTATCACACTGGAGGACAAGGAGAAGACCACATTCACGTGTCCCTATAAGACATATGCTTTTAGGAGAATGCCCTTCAGACTGTGTAATGCACTGGCGACCTTTTAGTGGTGCATGATGGCAATCTTTCATGACTTCATCGAGGACATTAGGGAGATTTTCATGGATGATTTCTCGGTGTTTGGCTCTACCTTTGAAATTTTTTTAGTTATCTTTCTCATGTCTTGCAGCAATGCCAGGGCACCAACCTTGTCCTCAACTAGGAGAAATGCCAGTTTATGGTCAAGGAAGGGATTGTCCAAGGCCATAAGGTTTCAACACGAGGATTGGAGGTAGATCGAGCAGTTTCCACCTCCTAGGAACATGATGGGATTCCGAAGTTTTTTGGGGCATGTGGGGTTTTATCGACTCTTTATTAAACACTTTTTGAAAATTACTAAACCCCTCTGTAATTTGTTGGAAAAAGACTTTGTGTTTTTATTTGATGATGAATATGTAGATGCTTTTCGTGTTTTGGAGGATAAATTAATTTCTGCTCCAATAATTGTTGTGCCTGATTAGAATGAACCTTTTGAAATTATGTGTGATGCAAGTGAATTTGTTTTACGTGTTGTTCTAGGACAGAGACGTGATAAGCTATTTAGGGTTATTTACTATGCTAGTAGAACTCTTGATAGTGCTCAATAGAATTACACTACTACTAAAAAAGAGATGCTAGCTGTTGTTTTCGCTTTTGATATGTTTAGGCCCAATTTGCTAGGATCGAAAGTCATTGTGCACACTGATCATGTGATTTGAAATTTCTTTTTAGTACGAAGGATGCAAAACCTAGATTGATTCGTTGGGTGCTACTTTTGTAGGAATTTGATTTTGAGATTGAAGATCGAAAGGGATGTGAGAACGTGGTAGCTGACTACCTCTCGAGGATAGAGGATGGAACCATGCAACAAAGCCTTCCTATTACCAAGGACTTTCATGATGAGAGGTTGTATCAGGTTAGTACCAATGTTCATTGGTATGCTGATTATGCGAATTATTTTGCTGCTGGAATACTACCACCTGATCTCAGCACCCAACAGAGAAAATGAGTCTTGTATGAGGTACGCTTCTATCCTTGGGATGACCCATTTTTATTCAAAATATGTGTTGACCATGTTATTAGGCGATGTGTGCCTATTGAGGAGATTGCAACAATTATAGCCCAGTGTCATTATTCAACATATGGAGGCCACTTTGGCTCGTCTCGTACAGCTGCCAAGGTATTACAGTGTGGGTTCTGTTGGCCCTCGCTCTTTAAAGATTGTTATACTTGTGTAAAGTTGTGCGATCGGTGTCAATGTACAGGTAACATTTCTAGACTCCATGAGATGCCTGCTAATCCCATTTTGGAGGTTGAGTTGTTTGATGTTTGGGGTTTCGATTTTATGGGACCTTTTCTTCCTTCTTCTTATGGTCATATCTATATCCTAGTTATTGTAGACTATGTGTCTAAGTGGGTAGAGGTAGTGGCCACTAGAAAGAATGATGCATGTGTGGTTTTAAAATTTTTGCATAAAAACATTTTCACAAGTTTTGGCACACCACGGGCATTAATTAGTTATGAGGGGTCGTACTTTTGCAATAAGATGTTTGAGTTTCTATTACCTAGGTATGGGGTTAGCCATAGAGTGTCTTTGTCATATCATCCCCAAACTAATGGTCTTGCTGAAATATCTAACAGGGAGATTAAACAGATTCCGGATAAAACTGTCAGGACAAGTAGAAAAGACTGGTCTTCAAGCTGGATGATGCTCTCTGAGCATATAGGACCGCTTTCAAAACACCTATTGGCATTTCACCGTACAATCTGGTGTTTGGAAAGGCGTGTCACCTACTAGTGGAGCTTGAGCATCGAGCTTATTGGGCCATTAGGAAGCTGAACCTAGATCTTTAGAAAAGGGAGTGAGCATATATTGCTGCAGCTGAATGAGCTCGAGGAGTTCAGGAGCCGAGCGTACGAGAACACTAAGCTGTATAAGGAGCAAACCGCAAAAAGGCATGATCAACACATACTTCACAGGTCCTTCCTCCCTGGTCAAAAAGTTTTATTGTTTAACTCAAGTTTACGTTTATTTCCTAGGAACCTTAAGTCTCGTTGGTCGTGTCCTTTTGTAATCCAGGAAGTATTTCCTTATGAAGCTGTCGAGCTACAATTTTGGGATGGATCGACCTTCAAAGTGAACGAGTAACGGGTGAAGCCCTATAATGGAGATGAGGAGTGAAAGTTGGAGGACATTTTTTTCAATGAGTCCTCTTGAGCTGAGAATCGGTCTAGCTAGAGATGTAAACAAAGCACTTCTTGGGAAGCAACCCAAGCATCTTTGTTTTCTGCTTTGTTAAGTTAGAGTTGCTAGTTTTTGTTTGCCCTGATTTCACAAATTTTGCACATATTTTCCCTCTTTTTCAGGAGTCTTAGCACAATCGTACTTAGTCCACGAGCCTGTCGCATCGTGGACCTTCCTTTACTCCAAGCCAATACTGATTCCTTTGTTTGCTTTGTCTTGTTTTGTTCATACATCGAGGGCAATGCATGTTTTTAAGTTTGGGGTGGGGGGTGTCCTGAGTACTGTGTGCTGATATGCGATATCGTTAATGTGTGCTGAAGTCCTAAAATTTGTGGTGTTCTCTGATTCTCTGATCGATTTGTGGATATTTTTTTTTTAATTTGATTGGTTGGTGTGATTAATTACCGCTTGACTGTGTGCCTTCATGTAGAACTTTCAATTATTGCATGCTGAGGACTTTGAGTTTCTGTGATTTGCTGTGACATGTACGTGAGTTGAAATAGGGAGATTAGTATGCATACCTCTGATGTGAGTTAAGTCTGAAATCCCTCTTTGAATTCCTTGTATTTTAAGCACGTAGTCCCCTGTTTAGAGTTCTGAAGGCTTAGGGTGTTGTTAATGTGGTTGAACTTAGGATGCTTTAAAATGGGCTAGTTATTGAAGAGTGAGTTTCTAAGTTAAGTAGCTTTTGTTGAAAGAAAAAGAGAGAGAGAGAAAGGAAAAAGTATTGTTATGAATAAAGAGTCTAAAGAGGTTACTCTATCTTTCCTATTGTGTCCAAAAGCACTGAAGGAGAGTGAGTGTTGTCCTGAGATAGACGGGTTGCTTGTAGTTGGATACTCAGCGCCTAAGAAGCAGGGGTAAGCCAGAATGAATGTAGCACCTCTTGATTATGCTCCTTTTTTTGGCAAAGAAGAAGGGATTGTTGTATTGCTCGTAGTTGGATGCTGAGTGCTTAGGAAGTGGGGGTAAGGCAGAACGAAGGTGATACAAGAAAAAGCACAAAGAAAAGAAAAAAAAGAAAAAATAAAAAAAATGATGATTGAAAAAGAAAAAGTGAGGCAAGAAAAAGAAAGAAAAAGCTCACTTAAGTTAGATTTACACACTTGAGATTAACTTAGTTCCAAAGTAAGGGCATCTTGGGTAAAATTTCATTAAAAGCACCCCGAGCTTGTAGCGACTCGAATGGGAAGGACTAGCACACACACACACAAGGAAGGATAAGATTTGGCTTTCGGTTTTCTTGCTAATAGAATGTGCTAGAATATTTCTCTTATTGTGCTCATTACATGTCATTAAGCATTGATTTTGGAGTCGTAATCATGCAAGCGTTGAAGTTCTATTCTTTGTCTGGTTTCAATTTTGCTCGGGACTGGCAAAACTCTAAGTTTGGGGTAGTTGATAGCACTCTAAAAAGTGCTATTTTAGTGCCTAAATTATGGAGGTTTTGTGGAATTTTAGGTGTACTTTGATGCAAATATTGTTGATCTTGTAGGAACCTAGTATTTTGAGGCAAAAGTAAAGATTCAGGTCGGTTCGGGTTGAAAAACGAGCCTAAGATGAGCAAAAACGGCTAAGTACTGAAGAAATGGAGCCTATATGAGTGTAGACCCGAGGGGCAGCATTGAGACGCTATCATTGGGCCTCTCAATGGCAAAATATGAAAAATCTTGATCTAGAAGTGACCAGCATTGAGACGCAACTCAACACCATCGCGACGCTCATGAAGGGAGTGCCATGGTCTCGCAGTCGCACGCACATCATGCGCCCCAATAACAACCGCGTGTCCATCGCGCGCCCTAGAAGCAAGGCACACGCATGCCTGCCCTCGACACTACCTCGACGTGTGCGCGCTCTGGCGCGCCTGCGCCATCTGCTGCACAGATGCTATTCTCAGTGTCTCGATGTTACTAATTTTTTTACCACGCCCCAAAACGAGCGTTTTGGGAAATTTCTTCATACCAGTGTCGACACGCTGTCTTATAGGGTCTCGACGCTGTCGGGAGATCTGTATAAATGTGTTTTTTCGCAATTAGTGATAGGAGAGAACGTTCTTGGGTGCAAAATTCGATAGGATTCGACAAAAATTGACGAAGGCTACTATTCTAGAAAATTAGAAAGGTCTTGGATATCTCGAGATTGGTTTTTCTCGCTTCAGGAGGCGTGCCCAGAGCGAAAACGACGTGGAATTCATTCGAGAGTTATCTCTTCTCTTTTATTTTCAGTTTCTTGTCTGTTCTGTGGGATTTTCGGGACTGATTCATAATGTATAGCAGCTGATTTACTTGAGTTTTAGGGTGTTGGGGTTTTAAAGACCCATTAAATTTGTTAATTCTTTATTTAATGCATTGAATTTTCTGCTTGCTTTTCAAATTCCAACATTAATTACTTTGCAATTAAGTGGCCATTGATTGTTGAGTCCTAGAATTTATTAACTTGCTCGAGAGAGAGGGTGACAAATTATGCCTTCGAATTTGAACACGAACTCTTGTATGCATGAGAGTGATAGGGAAGTGCGTGAGGTCGTTGACGAATAACTTATTCCAATTGTTAGTTTAATTTCAAGAATTTGAAGTAGGCTAATTAATTAAGGGTGGTTGAGCTCAAGAGAGGAAACCCGAACTAATAAAGTTCGAGACTTAGGCAAAAAATTAAAGAAAATGAATTTGATTAATTAATTTACTATTTAAATGGGTCAATAAAAAACATCAACACCCTAGAACTGCCTTTCCCTCAATTTTCTTCACCCATTAGCGAGATTGCTCTATTGTTTTCTAAATCTTACTATTGCATGACCTTGAGATCCCTAAATAAATTCAAAAGGATTAATCAATAAGTAGGAAATTAAATATCACGATTCTCTATGGACGATACTCGGTCTTTTAGGCAGTTATTACTACGATCGACCTGTACACTTGCAGTGACGCTTTGTTGGGCCTTATCATTTTTTGAGTTAGTTGTTTGTTTTTAGTTTGTTGCTTGCCCAACTCTCATGATTAGTACACATATTTCTCTCTTCTTCAGAAGTCATAGCTCAATCGTACTGAGTTCACCTACCTGTCATGTTGTGGACCCTCTCACACTTCGAGCCAGTACTAATTCTTTTCTTGCTTTGTTTTCTTGTTCATACATTGAGGGCAATGCATGTTTTTTAAGTTTGGGGTGGAGGTCTTGAGTACTATATGTTGCTAGGTTAGATTTGTGAATTGTGTGGTGAGCTCCTGAAATTTGTGGTTGTTTGATGATTAGGATGATTTGTGAATGCTGGATATAAATTTTTTCGATTTGAGTGAATGATATGATTGATTGTTCGCTTGACTGTGTGTTGAATACCAGAATTGTTGATGCTTGCATGTTGAAGATTATGACTTTCTATGATTTACTGTGATAGGTATGTGAGTTGAAATGGGGCAATTAATAGGCATACTTCTTATGTGAGTTATATTTAAAATAATTCTTTGAATCCCTTGTATTTCAAGCACGTAATCCTCTTGTTTAGAGTCCTAAAGGCTTAGAGTGTCGTTAATGAGGTTAGACTTTTGATGTCTCAAAATGGTTAGACTATTGGATAGTGAATTTCAAAGTTAAGTAGCTTATGCTGAGAAAAAAATAATGTTGTGCTAAATAATGTCTAAAGAGGTTACTCCTCCTTTCCTCTGCATTAGTAAATAGGTAATGTCGATGAACATGTGAAAATAAAGTGAATATTGTCATAGGATAGATGGGTTGCCCGTAGTTAGATGTGTAGCACCTAGGAAGTGGGGATAAGCCAGAACGAAGGTAGTACGTTTTAACTAGGCTACTACTTTAGCGAAAGACAATGGTTGGATGTATTACTTGTAGTTTGATACTCAGCACCTAGGAAGTGGGGGTAAGCAACAAAGAAGATGATACAACCTTACCTTCTAGTAAAAAAAAAAAAAACAAGAAAGAAAAAGAAAAGCAATGAAAAAGAAAGAAAAAAAAGTTTCCTTAAGCTATCTAAAGGTAGAATCTCATTCACTTGAAAGTAATTTAGTGCCAAAGTAGCGACAACTTAGGAAAAACCTCATTAAAGGCATTCCAGACTTGCAATGACTAGGATGGGATGGGCTTGCACACACACACACACACAAAGGAGGATAAGAATCGTCCTTCAACTTTCTTACTAATAGAATGTGCATGAACATTTCTTTTATTGTGCTCATTACTTGTCACTGTGCATTAAGTTTGGAGTTTGAAGTTCTCAAATATGTGTGTGTTTTATTTTTTTCTCGGGACTAGCAAAACTCTAAGTTTGGAGTAGTTGATAACACTCCAAAAATTGTTGTTTTAGGACCTAAATTTTAGTAGTTTTGTGGGCTTGGAGGTGTACATTGATGCTTTATTTATTGCATTTGTAGGAACCGACTTTTGGAGGCAAAATTACGGATTCAGGACAGTTTGGGTTAAAAAATGGGCCCAAGAAGAGCTAAATGTGGCATGGAACAAAGAAACGGGGCCTAAATGAAGTAAAGACGTGAGGTCAAGCATCTCAACATTGGCCTAGGGCATTGAGATGCCAAAATTGTGAAGATTGACGCAAAGAGAAGCACGCGCACATGCTGCAGAGTGCATGACATTGAGACGCCAACCCAAAAGACCACAAGCAGGCGCGTGCGCCCATCTTTCCAACCAGGCGGCGTCTGAACGTCTTCATTTGCTACACGTAGGTGTAGTGTTGAGACGATGCATGTAGCGTCTCAATGCTACTGCCAGCCACTTGCCCTCGAAAAATGCGTGTTTTGTTAAGTTGAGTTTGGGGTAGCGTGGAGACGTTGTCCGCAGTCCAGTATTTAATCATCTTTTTGTCGCTGCGATTCGTTTGTGTGATTTTCAAGAGTTTTTGACAGAAAGCCATTTGAGCTACTGTTCTGGAGGTTTGGGAGAGTCTTAGAGTGCTCGGGATCGAGTTTTCACACCACAAGAAGCGTGTTTACGTAGAAACAACATGAAATCTTTTTGGAGTTCCCTCTTTTCTCTTTATCTGTGAATGTACTTTGTTTTCATGGATTTTTCTGGGTTAAATACTATATTAAATAGTAGCTAAATCCCCTTAGGTTTTAGGGCGTTGGCATCTTAATGAAGTGTTAAATCTATTGATTTATTGATTGGAATGTATTCAATGCTTCTTTACCTTTTAATTTCCAGCTTTATTGCCTTCAATTAACGAGCCATTAATTACTTGAATATTGCATTCATTATCTTGCTCGAAAGAGAGAGTAGTAGATTAGGCCGTGGAAATTAAATATAAGCTTGTTTATGTACGAGAGTGATAAGGGAGCGTTTGAGGTTGCTAATGAATAATTTTTATGCCGCTTGTTGGCTCTAATTGCAAGAGATTGAATTAGAATAGATAAGTGAGAACGATTGAGCTCGAGAAAGGAAACTCGAATACATAAAATTCTAGATTTAGGCAAATTGGGAACAAAATGCATTTCGTAAGTAGATTGACGTTTAACTGTGTTGTTAAATACACCAATACCGTAAAACCTCCTATCTCTTAATTTCTTTCCCACCATTAGCGAGTCTCATTTTATTGCTTTTCTTAGTTTAAAATCGTTGCATGCTCTTTGGGTTTCCTTTATAAAATCAATAGAATCAATCGATAACTAGGAAAATGAGTCTCCAGAAGATGATACTCAATGTTTTGGACCTTTTATTACTACAATTGGCCAGTGCACTTGCGGTAACGCATTGTTGGGTGCGACCACTCAACAGATTAACATCATATCATACATATTAGTAAGGTATCATACAGTGCAATAAAATAACAACCAAATCATCCAACCTTGCTCAAAGGCTTATCCTAGAGCAAAGCAACTTATCTTAGCTTTCTAATAAGCCTAATTAACCCTTAGTGTGGCCGGGCCTATGCTCCCCAAACAATTATCCTACACAAAATCCATATTGAGAACGTTATCAACCTAAATATGTATTGAAAGTTCAACGCATCTTGGTTAGGATTTTGGGGTAGGAGAATTGCACTGAGCTCACAGTTCAGAAACTTCCACTATTGCTACCCATGTGCTTCCACCAATCACCACGCACTATCATACATAAATTCCCTAATGCTAATTTCGCGTAGCCTAACCATCATCTAGAAATTCATACACATGAGCTATTGTTGTTGGGTATGTATGTCCTAAAACTCGAATGGCTTGTAAACACATTCTATTGTCAATAAAGTTGTTATTGAAGTTA
>JAOANK020689600.1:0-11372 GCA_026257165.2 Telfairia occidentalis | reverse complement strand
GTTTTTTTTCTTTATCCCATCTCAAAGACAAAAAGCGATAAATCGCTTCCGCATTTGGGATTCAATCCCTTCATATCAAACTTGTAATAATAGTATATCAGTAGTATATCAAAAGTGTAACAATAAGGTATAAGTATTGTATCAACAATATACATAGAAAGTGTATTAAAGGTGTATTAGTAGTGTATCAGACTTGTAGTAATAGTATATCAATAGTATATTAGAAGGGTAAAAATGAGGTATCAGTAGTGTATTAACCCTCTACGGTATACATCAGTAGTATATCTGAATTTAAAAAGTATATTAGATGTGCAACACTAAAGAACTGAAATGAAACATGTATAGCAAAACTAAAATAAATTACTAATGTTGAATTACTAAATTTAAATACATTAGGATTGAAAGACTTGAGTGTTTGAATTTGAAATTTAAACTAGCCTAAATACAATATTCTTTCGAAGGATGACTATTTTTTTTCCTTCAGTTACAATTTCATCATCCTCTTCTTCCTTCTCTTCTTATCCTTCTCCTTCTTTCCCTTTTTCTTCCGCTTCTTCTCTTCCTTCTTGAACATCCTCATTCTTAAATTTGGATAATAATATTTTAGTGATATAGTTTTGATATATGTAGTATGAAGTATATCAGTCTCATTAATCTTGATATACTTAATATTAAGTAGATCAATAAATGTATATCAGTGAGAAATCAAATAGAATTTTAGAATTGATATAATAATAAAATCAAAATAGTTACATCTTTCTCGTTTTGCTGTATATATTCTGCTGCACACTGAATGATATCTTCAACATTGACATCTTCTTGAAGTTCATGCAAACTAACAGTTGAAGATTTATTTGGGTGAAATGAATCTTTTGATTCTTTTTCAATGTTAGTCTTTGGTGGAAGTCGTTCCAACACTAAATACAATATTTTTAATATATTCTTCTTGATTTTTTTTCATTTTTTCAAAATTTTGCTTCAAAAAACTTGATTTGTGTCCCCCATCTTATTTGTCTGTTTCATCTTTTTCTCCTTCTGAGTCCTTTTTCTCTTTCAATATTTTGTCTTCCATTTCCTTTACAGATTCCTTAACAAATCTTTGAAAATAGCTTGCAGATAGATCATATACTGTAGGTGATAGATGGATAGCCAAAAACTGTAGAATCAAATATTGATCAATAATTTAGTAAGAATATATATCAATGAAATAGTATATCAAAGATATAATTTGTATCAGGTGTATTATTAATATTATTTATATACCTAACATCAAGTATATCACTGATATATTATTTTCATTGTCAAATGTATAAGGAAGTATATCAACAAGTAACATATATATTGATATATAATTACATTAGTGATATACTTTTTTTTAGATATTTCACTTACATCGGGTAATGAAAGTAAGATAATAAACTTACATCTTGTGCTTTAAAAACATTCTCTTGAAAGTAATTTCAATCAGGTTGATCAACAAATTGGTAGCTCAACATTCTTGGACTTTTTGTAGCAATTTTTATGGTAATGACCATATGGTTCAGATAGATTTAGGATAATTTCGTATAACCAACAAACTAACACATGTGAAAAGTCTTGCAAGTAAAATGTTGATAATTGATTTGCTATTGCTTTTCTAATGTATTCAACTGTTAAATCAAAAGTCAATCTGTCCCATGGATCCTATTTAAATCGTTCTCACTAATCAAGCATATCTATATATTTCCACTCAATCTTATTATGAAGTTGTTTAGCATATAAAAAACATTCCAACAGGTACAAATTTGTAATTTTGATCATGATGTCATC
Source organism: Telfairia occidentalis (assembly GCA_026257165.2). Taxonomy (NCBI): domain Eukaryota; kingdom Viridiplantae; phylum Streptophyta; class Magnoliopsida; order Cucurbitales; family Cucurbitaceae; genus Telfairia; species Telfairia occidentalis. The sequence goes on along the minus strand of JAOANK020689600.1, from coordinate 9,563 downwards.
ATTCTAAGAACCAACATTGAAAGCTGTTAAGACATCCCTCCTGTCTATTGAATCACGGTTCTTAAAAAAAGGTTTCCTGACATTAGGAATATTAATGTCCACTTCTTCTACATTTGTCTCAATAATTTTTGGGTATTTGTTATAGTTTAAGTCTGTTATGAGACAACATTCCTTGATTCAAAATTTTACTACTTGTCCTTCAAGGTTGAAAATTAATGTATCAGAAGTGTTTTTCTTAGATAATCTCTTAATGAGATGAACCAATAGTTACACATGACATTTCTTGACTCCCAAAACCTAGAAAATGTCCAAAGAGTCCTTTAAACATTTCTAATTGTTTCTCGCTCAATTCACTTGTTATGTTGTCTATTATCTCTAATTTAAAATAGTATTGGACTTTTAATCTATTATTCAAGACCAAATTTTTTATTTAAAGATAAAGATAAACAAAGCATATCACTACAAAATAACATTTTTGAACATTTATCAAAATTGTATCATAGAGCTACTAGCAATCATTTTAATACTATACTATGTATATTAGTAGCATATCAATAATACTATAGACATGAACATTTAGCAATATAATGTACTAAGCATCTTGTATATTAGAAGTATATCAATAGTTTTAAAATTTATATTAGAAGTATATCTATAGTGTATCGAAGTCTATCAGCAATCAACAATACTACTGACATGAATTTTTATCATTATACTATACTAAGGACTGGATATATTTATGTTATGTTGTGCTAAACCAACCAATCTTTGTTTAATACAAATGCCATATCATATAAGTTACAAAACTATATCGGAAGTATATCATTATTTATTGAAAGAACACATCAAGTATATAAGTACTCTATTACAATTTATATTACATATCTTAATTGTGTATTACAAATATATCATACATCATTGTAATGCTATACTATTTATATTAGTGAAACACATGCCAATAATAATAATAACATGAAGTTTTAGCAATATAATCTACTAAAGATTTAGTATATCAAAAGTATATCAGTAGTTATTTAAACAATAGATCAAGTATATCACTAGTATATTAAAAAACAGATCAAGTTACCTCATATCACTTTTTTCCTTTTCTGCCTTTTTCTATTTGGAAGATTTTCTTTTCCTTAGTTCTCTTTTCCTTGTTTTTCCATCGCTTTTCTCCATTTCCGTTTCATATACAAAGATAAAAGTGAATAGTTTAACAACTCATTACTATGAAAAGTAACTATGAAAACTGTATAATGAAAATAACAACTCATTAATATATACTATTTCTTTTTTGTCCGATTTTCCATTTCTTTAACCAGCTTCATGAACTAAAAATACTATACATTATTATATTAACTTAGAGCAACAAAAATAAAAACTCATTAAGAACATATAATGTCAGTGACAAGCATAATGCCAAAAGAAGAACAAAAAGCCATAAATGAACAAAAAACCATAAAAAATCTCAAAATAAAGGTGAAGTAAAGAGGATACAGAGTGAGTGATGTACGAAGTGTCGAGAAGTAAATGTTGAGCGATATACACATATTATACTATATTTCATAATAACATCAACTAAAACTCAAAATTGCAAGATATATACCACAAACGTTGAGATAAAAGAAACCATAAAACAAAAAACCAAGAAATTGCAACACAAAAATTGAGAAGGAAGAGAACCTTAGTCCCTCAAGAGCCAAAAACTAGAGAGAAGGACGATTTGTGTGTAAAGATACTTCAAAAACTGTAGAAGAAAAAGAAGGTACTATACAGTTTTTAACTGCAAATGAATCGATTTAAGGTTTCTGAAGTATATCTCACAAAGGTAAGAAGTAATTTTGTTGGGTATATCGAAGAAATTTTAGGGATTTTTTTCAAAGTTTGTATGGCAAATGAACCCACGCAAAATGCACGTTAAACGCACGAGAACCCCTTCGTTGCCCACAGTAAAAAATTTTCTTGCTCGAAAACGTATTCTCATCCATTTGAAGATTATTTTCGAGATTTTACATATTTTCATTTCGGGTTGGGCCTCATTTTTTCCATATCCACAATTTTGATAACCCAATACTAAATCTCCTATTTGGAAATACATTTTTGCTATATCTGCAAGTTGTCCAATAGGAAATGTAAAGAAACAATTTGGAACAAAATTTCCAAATTGACAAACCTAAGCAGTTTGGGGATGCTGAATTCCTAGATGCAGAATGTGACATCAATTGTTCTGAGATAGCAAATACAGAGATATGTGAGATTTCATAGTATAAGAAAATATTTGACACTTGGATTTAAGTGACATGGAATCTCCACTAATGAAACCATCTATTGAGGAACCACCACAGCTGGAGTTGAAGCCCTTGCTACCACTTTTAAAGTATACTTATCTTGGTGAGAAAGAAACATTACCAATAATTATTGCAGTAAATTTAATGCCAAAAGATGAAGATCGATTAATTCAATTATTGAAGCAATACAAAAAGGCAATTGGTTGGACTCTAACAGACAATTAAGGTATCGATCCATCTTTTTGTATGCATAAAATCAATTTAGAAGATGAAAATTTTAAGTCTATGGAGCAGTAAAGAATTTTGGATCCAGCCATAAAGGAGGTTGTGAAGAAAGAAGTCATCAAGTGGTTAGACGCTGGAATTATCTACTCTATTGCATGGAATAATTGGGTCAATCTTGTTCAGTATGCGCCCAACAAAGGAGGAATGACTGTGATCACAAATGAAGCCAACGAACTTATTCATACGAGGACAGTTACAGGTTGAAGGGTGTGTATGGATTATAAAAAGCTAAACACAGCTATACGTAAGGATCAGTTCCCTTTACCTTTTATTGACCAAATGTTGGATAGATTCACAAGTAAAGCTTACTTTATTATATAGATGGTTATTTTGGGTATAACCAGATTAGTATAACCCCTGGTGATCAAGAGAAAACCATCTTTACTTGCCCTTATAGCACATTTGTGTTTAGGAGAATGCCCTTTGGTATCTACAATACTTCAGCAACTTTCTAGAGGTGTATGATGGCTATTTTCTCTTATATGATTGAATCAATTATGGAAGTGTTTATGGATGATTTCTGAGTCTTTAGAAATTCATTCACCATCTATTTAGATAATCTAGGTAAAGTTTTGAAAAGATGTGAAGAGACAAACCTTGTTTTAAATTGGGAAAAATGTCACATCATGGTGAAGGAAGGTATTGTTCTAGGTCTTCAGATTTATGAAAAAAGGAATAAAAGTGGATAGAGCCAAGATTGAAATCATTGAGAAGATGAAACCACCAACTTCAGTGAAGAGAATTAGAAGTTTCTCTAGTCATGCAGGTTTTTATCGAAGGTTTATCACAGATTTTCCTAAAATCTCTAAACCTCTTTACATATTATTAGAATCTAACATGTCCTTTGAGTTTAATGCAAATTGTTTGAAAGTTTTTCAGGTTTTGAAGAAGGTATTGATCACTGCACCACTCAGTTCATCACCCAATTGGATTTACTCTTCGAATTGATGTGTGATGTAAGTGATTTTGTTGTTGGGGCGATGCTAGGACAAAAGCATGACAAGCTGATTCATCCAATTTATTATGCTAGCAAGACCTTAAATGAATTACAATTGAATTACACAACTACAGAGAAGGAGCTTTTAACAGTTTTTTTTTGCTTTCGAAAAGTTTAGACCATATCTGGTATGTTCTAAAGTTACTATTTTTACAAATCATGTAGCAATTTGCTACTTACTAATGCATAAGGATGCAAAACCATGACTTATCAGATGGGTGCTCCTACTGCAAGAATTTGACCAAGAGTTCAAAGACAACAAAGGTTCGGAGAACTATGTTACATATCATCTGTCAAGAGTTGAGCAAAAAAATAATGTTGCAACAACCAGAAATTCGAGATTGTTTTCAAGATGAACAGTTGTTTACAATCTCTCAAATTACACATGTTGAATTACTATGGTTTGCAGATATTGCTAACTATTTAGCTGCAGGTTTATTACCTCTAGAACTAACGGAGCAACAACTAAAAAGGTTTTTTTCATGATGTGTGCTTCTATTTTTGGGATAATCTATTTGTCAATAGGTAGTGTACTGATTGGATCTTTAGAAGATATGTTTCTCAACTAGAAGTTCCAGCTATCTTTGAACATTTTATTATAGCACCTTACAGAGGACACTTTAGAGGGCAAATGACTGCAACTAAAGGCATTGCAATCAGGATACTTTTGGCCATCAATGTTAAATGAAACTTACTTATTTAGAAAAACATGTAATAATTGTTGAGGAAAGGAAATCTTGCAGTCAAGGATGAGATGCCACTAACGTTCATTTTAGAGATAGAGTTATTTGACGTTTGAGGGATTGATTTCATGGGATCGTTTCTCCCTTTCGAACGGTAACTCTTATATTTTAGTAGCTATTGACTATGTGTCAAATTCGGTAGAGGAAATTGCTTGTGCCTAGAATGATATTAAAACAGTTACAAAATTTCTCTAGAAGAATATCTTTACTCATTTTTGAATTCCACATGCTTTAATAAGTGATGAGGGACCTCATTTCATCAATATAATCTTAAGTAACTTATCAGCAAAGTATGGTGTTAAGCATAAAGTATCTACCCCTTATCATCCACAATTCAATGGTCAAGCAGAGATTTCAAATAGGGAGATTAAGGGAATCATAGAGAAGATTGTTAACCCAAATAGAAAGGATTGATCTTTCAGATTACCATACGTTCTTTGTGCTTATAGAACTGCATTTAAGACACTTTTAGAAATGTCTCCTAACAGGTTAGTCTATGGAAAGGCATGTCATTTACCTTTGGAGTTAGCGCACAATGCTTTTTGGGCTTTGAAGCATCTAAATTTTGACATTATAGTCGCTGGAGTAGTGAGATTTCTACAATTAAATGAATTGGAAGAGCATTGTAATTTTTCTAATGAGAATGCAAAAATTTACAAGGAAAAGACTAAATTTTGCACGATAGGAGACTGGTTCATAAGCACTTTGAGAAAGGTCAATAAGTATTGCTATACAATTCAAGATTCAGACTCTTTCCAGGAAAGTTAAAGTCTTGTTGGTCTGGACCTTTCACTATTTTTGAGGTTTCCCATATGGAGTTGTCATGTTAAGAGATTAAAAAGATGAGAGAAACTTCAACATCAATGGTCAGATAATCAAGCATTATTGAGGAGAGAGAATTCTTAGTTAAGTGCTTCTCTCCAGTTGCTAGAAAGTTAACAGAGCGAATAGCTAGCAAGAGCATTTGCTGAGCATAACGATAAATTATTTTTGCTCCCTTCCAAAATTTGTCTTTGTTTTCTTTTAGAATTGATTTTAGGAGTATTTTGCCTTTTGAATTCAATTTATTCGTTTCATTTGAATATGATTTTATTTCGTTGAAGTTTATTTGGTATATCGTATCTTTTAGTTTCATTTGAATTTGAATTTGAATAATTAGATTTTATATTTGAATTGTTTTATTTTATTTGTGTGATTTTAATTTTGATTCCAAAATTAAAAAAAAAAAATCCAATTTCAATTTTCACTTTCCATACTTATCTCTAATTTAATTTCACATTTTTATTTTTAGATAATTATGTTAAAAAGAAAAAAGAAGATTGACGGAATTTGAGGGAGCATTGATATTATGGGAGCGAGAGAGCATATATTTTTTCATTGAAAAATATTTTTACCTACCGAAATTAATGACCCAATATCTCTTTCGGAGGGTTTAGAAATTTTGATAGAATGACATCGTCAAATAGATCCATTTGAATATTTTTATTCCAAGAAATTTGATTTTGCATGGAGATTAATTAATGGATTTTTAAACTAAGCTTTGTTAAATGACTAATTTACCTAGGGATTGCAGTCTTATTTATATTTGTAACTTAATATTCTTTATCATCATCTGCCTTAATTACCTTATTCTTTCTTTCATAAGATAACATTTGAGTGAGCAAACATAATGCCTCCTAAGACCAGAACCAAGAAGCTGCGAAACTTCGATGTAGACCTTCTACTGATGCTCTCACATCTTCTCAAACGGAATAACGGAACCCATCACCCTCTCCACCAAAGAAAGAGAAGAAGAAAAAGTCCAAGAAGGTTGTAACACCCCCTCTCTGGTTGAAGTCGAATATGTTATTGACGAAGTCTTGGCTGCGGTTCAAGCAATACAGAAAGCGGATGAGCCTGCCACACCTACCATTGAACCAGATGTCCAAACGTCGTGCCGCTTGTTGAGGAGGAAATACAACTGGAAAAATCAGTGGTCCAAACAGAAGTTGCTACGGAAGACCCCATTGAAGAAACGTCTGATAATCCATCTCTGAGTACGCCAAGAAGGAAAAAGAAGTCCAAAAAAAGAAGAAGCTTACCCTTCTGGAGGAGCCGAAAGTCAAAACGCCAGTGGTGAAGAACACTAGACAGAAGGGCAAAGAGCCCCTACGAGAAACAGTCCTTGAGAGACTACTCAACAATGATGCACGCTAGCGTTATCAAAATATCAAGAAATGGGACTACTTGCTTAAACGAGGCTTTCTTAAACCCTATGAAGACCTTCCACGCTACATCTCCATAGGTATTACCAACCACTCTTGGGAAACTTTCTACTAACAACATGAGGCTGCGATCGTGGGGATGGTTCATGAGTTCTACTCCAATCTGGATGAGAACAATGGCTTTGAGACCATGGTGCAAGGTGTTCCTGTAGACGTTTCCCCAGGAGCTATAAACAACATCTATCATCTTCAAGACTACTTGCATACGGTCTATAATGAGATGATTATTGCACCATCCCAAGTGCAGTTGAATGCAGTCCTTGGGGAGGTAAGCATTGACGAAGCCACATGAAGAGTGTCTCCTATAGGGTGTGAACTTTTCAATCAACATTTTTAAAGACGAAGGCCAATGTATGGCTATCTTTCTTGAAGACTCGATTGCTACCAGTCAACCATGACTGTACCATTAAGAAAGATCGAATACTCATCGTTTTTTGCCATTATGTGCAATCTCAACATTGATGTGGGAAAAATAGCTACTCTAGAAATCTATCTCCGTGTCAAAAAGAATGTGGGTAAATTATTCTTTCCTGACACCAGCACGATGCTTTGAAAATGGGCTAGCGTACCAATCTATCCAGAGGACATCCCCACGTTTGATAAGGGTATTATTGATACTGCTAACCTAGTGCTACAGCGGCAAGACAAAATTTTATAAGGCAAAAAGGAGGCCAATTATATTGAGCGGCTATTGGAGATACAAGATCTCCTAATGAGCATAATGGAATTTCAAGAAAGGAAACTGCAGACCTTCTGGAACTATGCTCGCCAATATGATGCTTCTCAAAAGAACGCCTTACAGGGCAACTTTGTCAAGCCATATGCCACCTGCCCACCATTCCTAGATGACTTAATGAATCCTAGAATCCCACCACCTCTGGTAGTGCATGACGAGGCTACGGAGCAGCAAGATCCTGTGTTTGAAGATTAACAATTTAAAGGGATGTTGGTTGTCCCTACTCTTCTCTCTTTCTTTACATTTATTTAGTTTTGCTATTTTTAAATTTTCTACTTCTGTGTTGTTTTTGCAGATGTTTTTTTTTTTTAATTTTCAATTTGATAACTCCCCCCCCCCTACCCTCCCCCCAAATCGAATTTTGTAATCCACTTCTTTTTCATTAAATATCTGTTTGGTTTGGGGAAACACTTGTTGTGTTGGAGAATTATTGCTATTTTCTGTAGAATATAGAGTAATTTTGACTATGCCAACCTTTCGATCTAGCATTAGTAGTCATTGATAAATTCTTCAGTGAGAGACAATGTTTGACGAGTATGAGAGCTTTAATTTCTGTTTCTTAGAGTTGAGAACGTATTGACTCAGACTCTTTCTGCAAATCTAAGTCCATTTCTTTTGCCTAGTCTTAAGAAACTGCTTTTATTTTAGCTCATCCCTCAGGAAACGTTGCCCCAACAATTAAAGGATCATTTGGTTTACTCAATCAAACTAGTCCAACTTGCCTTAGAATAAGTTTCAGAATTTCCCCCCTTATTCACTGTCCAGCACATTCGGGACAATGCGCATTTTAAGTTTTGGGATGCTAAGTCCCTTTGGTCCTTTTTCTTTTTGAATCTTATTAAATCTTAATTATTCTAAACAACCTAAATTTGCATTCCTCTTTTCTTGGTAGTACACTTCTCTTCCTTTAGATATTCCTTCTAGAGTAGTAAAAAAGTAACTCAGGAGAAGGGGTGAGATTCCAAGAAGAAGAAGAAGAAGAAGAAGAAGAAGAAGAAGAAGAAGAAAGAAAGAAAGAAAGAAAGAAAGAGAAAGAGAATTACAAGGGAACTAAGAACGTTTGCTACCAAGAATATGAATGAAATTTGCTGTATGAAAATCTTTTGAGAGAGCAATGTATTAGCATTTGTTTTGTGAACTAAAATCTAGGAGGTCCAAAGGCAGGATAGAGAAGGGAATAGGATGATGACTTAGGAGTTAGCTAGCTACGAGTTAGGGCCATTAGAGTAAGTGAAATTTTTGACATGATAGAGAATGGAATAAGATGAGATTCTAATGTAAGGATTGCATAGAAGGTTGATGACTTAGGAGCTAGCTAGCTAAGAGTTAGGGCCTTTAGAGTAAAAGAAATTTGTAGAATGTGCAGAAAGATGAAGGGAAGATAACATATTGACTTGAAAGAGATGTAAGATAGCTTGATAGTTGATAGTCTTTCATTGAATTGTTTATCTAATTCGGCTACAGGATTTTGTTTGCCAGATCAATTTTTTTTGTTTTCTCAGAAGTCTAAAGCATTACTCGAGGGCGAGCAATAGTTCAAGTTTGGGAATTTGATAACTCTCCAAAAGAGAGTTATTAGAAGTTTTTTTGGCTAGATTTCATCTTATACTTGGAATAAATTGCTTCTGACTTATGGAATAATTTCTTGAATCCCTTGTTTTGCATATAGAACTTTTGAGAACCTTCATATTATTGAATCATTCTATTTATAACAGCATTGAAATTAAATTGATGGAAATTGTGCTTGATTACTACTGATTCTCGGTATTTTGTTGAGAAGATAATTGATGAAGCATTATATTTACAAATATATGAAGCAAGCATTTTTGGAGCAAAACAAACGGATTAAATTCATGCAAAAATAACGAAAATTTAAAATATGGAAACAAATCTTTCTTTTAAAGAATTAATCAACCATTAGATGCACGCCACGTGGGTAATTTGACATAATAGGTTTCCTAATCACAACAAAAATCTTATAAATAGAAACGGTGGCTGCCAAAAGGAAGAATCTGAAATTTAGAGTTTTGATGTTCTGAATTTTAGAGTTTTTGGGAGTTCGATTTTAGTTTGCGTTTTTCTTCCACAGAATTTTATCCATTGTTGCTGAAAGGTGTATCAACATACATGTGCACCGGATTAGGATCTAAAACACTCTAACTAGCTCAATTGATTAAGGAAAATCATGCTATTAAGGAGGAAAAACAGGGAATTTAGAAAACTCACCTTTGAAGTTCAATTCCTCCT
>JAOANK020689498.1:0-11374 GCA_026257165.2 Telfairia occidentalis | reverse complement strand
AGCAAATAAAACACATATACTTAAAAAATATATAAAAAATTTATTATAAAAAAAACAGAAAGTAAAACTAGAAAATAATATATAGAAAAACATAATTAAAAAAAAATAAAACACTTGTATAGTAACAAAAAAAAAAAGAAAAAAAATATAAATAATACATATATAACTGAAAATAAAAAAACAAAAAATATATATAATATGAAAAAAAAAATCAAACCATACCTCAATATTTTCAAATATGTTGGTGTTATGGTCCCTTGTAAAAAAGCAAAAATTAATATTATAAACAATCTAAAAGTTTATTAAAAAAACAAACAAACAAAAGGAAAAAAAAACACACAAACAAAAAAAAAATAGAGCAAAGTACCAGAACAATAATAAGGCAGCAACAAATGGACGATAGTGGCAGGCAAGAAAAGGACGTGAGGGACGTTGAATTTATGTGCTTCACTGTGTTATTTTTTTAAAAAAGGGTGTTGAGACGATCTACCACGTGTTGTTCATGCAGGGAGATCATCTCTTCCTCTGATTCAACAAAGATTGTCTCTGCAGAGACGATCTTTGTCGACACATCATCAAATTGGCGTACATCGTCTCTTCAAGAGACAATGTTCAGGTAACATGGACACCTCGTCTCTTAAAGAAACGAGATTTATTTAAAACCCCAATATTCTTGTTGGCGAAGATTTCAAACACAAACCATCACAATTTTCTATTCCCTATTTTGCAAACCATCCACGAATTCAATTTACAATTTTTCTATACCTTGTATTTACTTATTTGTCAAAAGCTTATATATTATTTACCTCATATTTAATGCATATCTCACCATTTTGTTGCATATATACCTGATATTTATATGCATATCTCACTATTTATATTTAATAATCTTAGATACCTCATATTTACTAGTTAAGTGAATAATATATACCTTGATCATATATACCCCGTATTTAGTAGTTAAGTGAATCATATATACCCCGTATTTACTAATTAAGTAAATATATCCCGTATCTACTAGTTAAGTGAATCATAATACCCTGTATTTACTACTTAAGTGAATCATATATACCTTGTATTTACCATATATCATATATACCCCATTATTTACGAGTTAGTATTTACTAGTTAAATGAATCATATATATATCTCGTATGCACTAGTTAAGTGAAACATATATCCTATTCCTACTTACCTCCATAAATCCCATTTGTTGAACTAAAAAATAGTGGCCAAATGAAGGACTTTTTTTTTTTTTTTAATATTGTAATTTTAAAAACTATTTCAAAAAAAATATTGTAGTTTTGAAACTATTTCCAAAAATATTGTAGTTTTAAATAAAGGTCGTCTCTTCAAGGTCGTATCTTAGGTCGTCTCTTCAAGGTCGTCTCTTGAAGATACGACCTTGTCCACGTTGATAAAAAACGTCTCTTAAAGAGACGACATTGTCACGTGTCAAACAAATTGGCAAAATTTTGCCAAATCAAAAATCGTCTCTTAAAGAGACGATCTTCGAAAGCAAAAATGTAAAACCTCTGTTGGTGTAGTGGTTGGCTTTCCTCCCCATCTCTTTTTTCGCCTGGGGGGTCTTGAGTTCAAATTGCAAATAATTATTAATATTTATTTAAATATTCAGTTATATATTTAATTACACTTTAAAAAATTAAATTGAATTTAAAATAAATTTTAATAATTGATTTTCTAAAATATTAATCATTTTTTTTTATCTAACTAAATAAAATTTATTTAAATTTCAACTAATCTTTGAAAAGGTAAAATAATTTTCATCTGATCAAGAAAAGAAAAGAAAATGCAAATGTATTGATTTGAAAATTTAGCTTAGTCATTTATTTTTTTTGTACTTATTATTTATAGTATTTAAAGTGTAATTAAATATCTAACTGAATATTTAAATAAATATTAATCATTTTATTTTGTCTCATTAAATAATATTTATTTTAATCTCAACTAATCTTTGAAGAGGTAAAATAATTTTCATTTGGTCAAGAAAAGAAAAGAAAATGTGGTAAAAAAGAGAAAGAAGTAAAAATAAATAGATCTGAGATTTGAACCCAAGAACTCCCATCCAAGAAAATGGATAGGGAAGAGAGATAACCGCTGCACCAACAAAGGTTTACATTTATTCTTCCGAAGATTGTCTCTTTAAGAGACGATCTTTTGATCTGGCAAAATTTTGCCAATTTCTCTAACACGTGACAATGTCGTCTCTCTATGAGACGTTTTTTTTTATCAATGTGAACAAGAGACGACCTTTATTTAAAACTACAATATTTTTGGAAATAGTTTCAAAACTACAATATTTTTAGAAATAGTTTTTAAAATTACAATATTAAAAAGAAAAGTCCGCCAACTGAATTCCATTTTAATTTTATTTCAAGAAGCGACCAATGAGTTTTTTTTTTCAATTGGCTTAAAAATATTTCTTAATCCAACTAAAGTAAAGATTTAATAAAATTTATCAAAAGGTAGAGAAATTTGTTCATATCCATATAAGCTTACTTCACTAGCACATTATATAATAATGGCAGCCCTTCATACTGAACAAATTTTACTTCACCATCACAGGTTACACAAAGAACTAAACTTGCAAAAGCTATAACACCAGTAAATTAAAATTTTTCATTCATTAGCATTGAAGTCCATCAATTTTGAGTTGAAAATCAGTAAAAAGAAGACTGGACATGACAAAATTTCTAGTTTTCCTCTCAAACACTCTATATTTCCTTAGAACAACTCTATGGCCTTCTCCACATTCACCAATGCCTCGAGCCCTCTCCAACTCCGAGCGCCCGACGAAGACCATTTTGGCCACCAATTTTGGCATCGTCAATCCCTTTCCCCCAAAATTTGGAGCCCAAAACATACTTAGCTTGCCTCTGCACCGATCCCGGCCGTCGAATTTGCAGCCACCAAAATCACGCCAACTAGGTAGACGTTGATGAATATTGCCTAGAACCATGGATGCAGCAAGACTTGTTCCTTGATGAACTTTATGGTGCATGATTTGTCTGTGTAAAACTCCCAAGAGTGGAATCAAGCCACCTTTTCATTCAATGCCCATTGCATGAAGTCGTCGATGTTGGTGAGATCTAATGGCCGGAGAGTTGGGGAGATGGGTGCATTTTTTTTTTTTTTGGCTTGTTCTATGGCGTAGCGAATTTTAGCAGGGTTTTATAGGGAAAATAATTGGATGTGGTGGCTTGAACAATCTCTGATTTTATAGGAAGCAGAAAAGGAGGCCAAAGAAGGTGCAAAAATTTCATTTTTTCGAAGAAGATGAAGAATCGATGACAGAATATAGAGATTATTGAATATTTAAAAAAACAAACATTTTGGAAGAAAAGATTTTCTGCGCAGTTTTCTCCCAATGTTCCTTGTATAATTTTGTTTAATTTTTTAAATATAAGATATATACTAATGGGTAAAAAAGGTAAAATCTGCAATATTTTTTGGTTCCAAATTTGTCCCTATGGACATTTGTGAAATTATTTCTACAAATAAACTTTTGTGAAAGTAGGATTTTAAAATAGACCTTCTATGCTGTTGTACCAAAAATAAAAGAATTTGTAAATTTGGAAAAAAAAATTATCTAGCCCATTCATAAAGTCTAAAAACCCCATTCACTAGAAAGTCTAGAAAACCGCCATAATTTGGCCTTAAAACGATTCCTCTTCTCGATGAATTTTCAAGCAATTTCTACTTCGTTTCTCTCGGCAACTTCTCTTTGAACTATAAACGATTTCCAAGCAATTTCTATCAAATCAGATTGTCTTCGATAGCGTATATCTTTTCCCCTTCTTTGCACCATATGATTTTTTGACAACATATATTCTTAAGTTTTGCCGAAACTGTTATCATTTTAATTTAGAATGAATATGTGATTTACTTTGAGATGATTGTCGATTTGATCATTTGTGTATCGTCCATTTCATTTTGATAACTAACATTTTTTTTTCCTTTGTCTTTTCCATCCATCGATCTTAAACTGTCACAAGCAAAGTAATTACCTTCTATAGATTCCTTTCATTTTTATCATTCAAGATTCATTCAAAGTCAATACTCAATGTTCCTGACCCAATAGGTAGCGTCTCTGAGAACTCTAAGACTAAAATTTCATTATCAGCGATAGACGCCTATCGTTGATAGACTAAAATAATTAAATAAATTTAGCTTTATCAGTTATAGGCTTCTATCAATGATAGACTATTTATGTTATGATTTCATTCTATCAACAATAGGCGTTTATTAGTGATTTTAGTTTATCTTATAGTTGTCTATATTTTCAGTTTTCAATGATCCCTATGGTTGCTCTTGAAAATAAAATTTCATCAAGTTAGTTCAAGTATTTTGTTGAGCAATCAAGGAAAGACATGGAGAAAAATTGTTGAAGGATGGAGAAATTGAGAGAGAAAAAGAAAACATTGATAAAGATCTGAAGAAGAAATATGGAAGAATTCAAAGCAGGGCGAAATGAGATTTTTGAGATTATTAGGGCCCGTTTGGTAACGTTCCCGTTTCTAGTTTTTTAAGAAACAAATTTGTTTGGTAATTGTTTCCGTTTCTTGTTTCTAAAATTTTAGAAACGTTTCTAAAAAAATGGAAAATTTTGAGAAACTCCAAAAAGTCGTTTCTGCTTGTTCCGTTTCTACTCATTTCCACTTCTTCTTTTCTCGCGTCTTCCTTCCTCTTCTCTTTCTACTTGTTTATTCTCTCTCTCTCCTTCTTTCTCTCTCGTGTTCCTCCCTCAAAACCCTAAAGTTGCGTCTTCTTGTCCTCCTCACTCTAAGTGGGGAGAGAGTGTCGGAGTAGTTGACGGGATCGAGGGTGAGTTGAGTGATGTGAGTGGCGGCGGAGTTGCAGAGGAGGTTGCAGGAGAAGAAATTGCAGCGAGGGAGGGTGCAGGGGTCGTTGGATGATGGTGCGAGCTTCACATCACAGATCGGAGAAGGAGGTCAGAGATTGGACGACTATGGAGGAAGAGAGAAAGAGAAAGAGGAGGAAGAGAGAGAAAAGGTTGGTGGGGATTTGGAATTAGATTCTTATGGTGCAGGAATTGTGGAAGAGAGAGAGAGGAGATAAATGGTGGGGTTTTGAATTGAAGTTTGTCTTTTTTGGTTGTTTGGTTGGTGGGAAAAGAAAAGAAAAGGAAAAAAAAGAATGGGATTTTTGTCCTCTTGTCCTGTTTTTTTATTTTTGTTAGATGGAAATAAAAGAGAAGGGAAAAAAAATTCAATTTCATGTGAATTTGTAAAAGGAAATCTTAAACTTTTTTGGGGGGTTTGTCTTAAAATTTCATGTTTGGCTTTGTTTGTTTTTTTAAATTGATAGAGACTCAAGAAAAAACAGAAACAAGAAATAGTTATCAAACATATTTTTGTTTTTATTTCTTTTATTTAAGAAACAAGAAACAGAAATAGTTATGAAACATGTTTCTGTTTCTAGTTCTAAAAAAACAAGAAACAAGAAACAAGAAATAGAAACGTCACCAAACGGGGCCTTAATGTCATTGATGGAAGTAGTGAGTAAAAGACTTCCACAAAAATATGAAGCATTGAAACAATCCCAAGAATCTTTGCATAAGAACCAACCTCCATTGGTAAGTCTTTAGTTGCTAGAAGTTGCTAACATGGAAAAGATTGTAACTTTGGAAACCACTTATGCTCAAGAGAATAAGGTAAAATCACTTAATTCTTACAATTTCACTTCAACATTCTTAATTATTAACTATACTTCTTTACTTGCCAATTTGAGCATAGCTCAGTGGATAAAGACATGTAATACCATTGCAGAGGTCGATGGTTCGATCCCCCATCCCCACAAATGTTGAACTAAAAAAAAAAAAAACTATACTTCTTTACTTATCACTGAAAGGTTGAAGAGGAGAAACAAGAAGAAGATAAAGAAGATGATGAAGAAAAAGAAGTTGATGAAGATGAGAATCGTGGAAAAAAAAAAAGAACAATGAAAGAGAAATTGTTCAACATATTGTAAGTAGAAATGTTGATTTGTATGATTTTATTGAAATACATATTGACTACATTGTTATGTGTTTTTAGAGTTTTTTAGCTTGATATGGAGAATCGAACAAAAAAGGGACATTATCTTAAAAAATAGAAAGAAAAATCAAGCAAGTGGTGAAGGTAATAGAAATATGTTTTTGCTATGTAAGGAAGAATTTTTTTAGCCTGTGATTTAAGTTTATCTCTAAAAGAATGTATATTTCTATATGATAAAAGTCTATCAGTGATAGACTTAAGTCGCAATATAAAAATATAGTCTATCACTGATAGAAACTAATAAGAAATATACTACATTGTATCCTATCATTGATAGACTTGAATTGCATCTTTACAGGATGTTGAAGAAAAAAAGTGTCAAAGATCAACAAGATCTATAAAACAAAGAGAAAAAAATGAAGTTGGAAAAGTCTAAAAGATAAGCAAAACCAACACCAAAGATCTTAGAGAATGTAAAAGATAAAAGAAATAAAGAAAAAAGGCTTCTTCAAAAGATGCAAAAAAATCTCGAAGTTTAGAGGATGATCCAAGTTTTGACTTAACGATCTCACAAAATGATTGTAATAGCTTGAAATAGCTTCAAGTAGTTATTTTAGTTTAAGACATTGCAATATATTCTAGTAGTTCTTTTGTGTATTGTTATATGAATGTTAGTTCTTTGTTCATTGTTAGATGAATGCTGGTTCTTTCTTTAAAGACTTTGTAAAAATAATTGATAGACTATATATTACGTTATGATTTAAGTCTATCAAGGATATAAGTCTATTGCTAATAATTGAATAGTTAAGTTTTAAGAAAATGATGGTAGAGATAGGACAACTAATTCTATCAATGCTAAACTACTTATAATATGAAAAGAAGTAAAATAATCAAACAATATGACAAAAAGTCAAATTGGAAGAAATTTACATATTTTACACTTGTAACCAATACGATGACAACAACTACATTTTGTGTGACTTCTCATTTCACCAATATATGATATCTTTTGTTTTCGAGACCTTCCTACTTAATGTTTAATAATTGATAGACTATTTTTATGTTGTGATTTAAGTCTATCAGTGATAGAAATCCGTCACTCAGACTGAAATCTATCACTCAAGTCTATAGGCTTCTTATGAAAACAATAAACTCTTATGATAGACATAAATCAGACGAATGGCCAAAGTTATTATGATTTCGCGATATGTTCATAATATATCTAAATCGACGATATGTCGATTATTACCAATATATCGATACACCTCGATTTTCGATATTTCATCGAAATATCGGCGATATTTTCTAATTTTTCATTCCTTGGTTGTAATGTAATATCAAAGATAAAAGTCTATCGCTGATAGATTGAAATTTATCAGTGCTATCAACCTATCAAGATCCAAAGAAATATACTACTGATATCAACCTATTAATATCCTAACATCAATAAACTTACATTACAACATAAATTTAGTCTAGGGTTAGATTTAACCGAAAAGGGATAAAAAGAATCGGACTTGAACTTGAAACAGGCTTCGACCTCAATCTTGGATTGGGTTTGATTTAACAGAGAAAGATAAAAGAATGGACCACAACTTGAAATGGGCTTCGACCTCAATCGTGGATTGAGTTCGATTTAACCATAGGAGATAAAAGAATCGGACCTAAACTTGAAACAGCCTTCGACCTCAATATTGGATTGAGTTTGATTTAACCGCAAAGATAAAAAGAATGGACCTGAACTTGAAACAGGTTTCAACCTCAATCGTGGATTGGGTTCTATTTAACCATAGAAGATAAAAGAATCGGACCTAAACCTGCAAGAGGCTTCAACCTCAATCTTGGATTGGGTTCGATTTGACCGAAAAGGGACAGATCTGATATTGAAACAGACTTCGACCTCAATCTTGGATTGAGTTCAATTTAACCGAAAAGAAAAAAAAAATTCCAAAAAGAAATCTTTTAAAGCACAGTTTGGGGGTTTGTATGAAGATGCATGAAATGTGACACATGACCTAATGACTTAAAGGAATTAATGCATATGTTAAATATAAGATAAAATCTTTATGTTGGAAGGAATGACTAAAAATTCATTTTACAAAATCATTGAATTTTTTAATGTCCAAATAGCTCAACCACTCACTTTGTTCTTACATCTTTTTCCCTTTATTTTGAGAGGTCACAAATAAAACCATGAAGGCACGCAGCAAGCTAAAATAATCGAAAATCAATATCTTTAACTTGACCTCGAATGGTTCCCCCTAGGTTATATAATGACACATTTGCCCTAGTTTAATAGACATTTCTCGTATCTCATTAAAATTCTCCTTGCACACTAATGTTCTTTGACTTCCTTGCATTTCTAGAGGTCCTTTTCAAAGTTTTTAGAACGGTAATCACTGTTATTTAGATGTTACACTTTTGCCCCAATTTATCGACGTTTCTTTCATTGCATCGAACTCTCTTTACAGACTAATGTTCATTAACTCCCCCACACTTCTGGAGTTCTTTTAAGAAGCTGTTAGAATTGTCATCACTAATATTTAGACGTTGCAGTCATGCACAATCTTATTCTAAATTGTATTGATAATAAAAGCAATCATATTGTCATTCGTAGGGTGTGAAATCATAGAAAGAGAGGTTTTATTGATAAAGAGGTAAGATTTTAATGACAACCAGGAGTACAATGGAGTATATAAGGACAAGTTTTGGATTTAGGAAGAGAACAAAAAACATTAGCAAATATGGGCAATCTCTTAAGCAAAATATTGAAGCCGAAGAGCGACTTTCCTCAACACTTACTGAGTTTCCCACAACTTTGCCCAACCTTTAGAAGAAAGGTACTATAGTTTTATGCATAATATTTTCGAACATGATCTAAATTGATTGGACTTGACAAATCATTGCCATCCATTTTGGTCAAGATTAATGCTCTTCCAGAGAAGGTTTTCTTCACTACAAATGGTCCTTCGTAGTTTGGAGTCTCTTTAGTTCTGTGACCCATTTGAAATGGAAGGGTTCGTTTTAAGACTAAATCTCCTTCTTTGAACATTCTCAAGCGCACCTTCTTATCATAAGCCCTCATCATTCTTCTCTGATAGAGTTGACCTTTACACAATGTTGTCAATCTTTTCTATGATCCTTTTGATGTTCTTGTTGGTGGCTATGACTACACAAGTCATTTTTGGCTTGTAGTTGCATTGGGATATTCAATCTTAAACATCTCACATCATTTTGTTGTTCAAGTTCTTGGCACTATCAAAAAGTATTATTCCAGGGAGACCATAGCAGAAAATGATCTCTTTTGATGAGTGACTTTCTTTGTCACGTCTAGGTAGAAGTCGCTTCTTCCCAACTATGATCACTAAAATAAATTGATGTCCATTAGAGACTTTAGAATCAGACTTGTCTAGCCATCGTATGTCCATTTGCATGAGATCCACAAATTCTTTCTTCGTAAACTTGTTAGCTTTGGTAGAGTCTACGCACCTCAAAAGTACCAAGTTATGGTTTCGTTGGCAGAGAAACTCCTCATTCAAGGGGAAAAAAAATTATTGCTAGCTTTCTAAGGGGTATGCTTAAACATTTTTTTTAAGCACTAAGTGGATACTCCCTGTAATTGCTATTGGACATCTTGAAACTAAGGTTTTCTATCTAGCTTTTGTTTGATATTCATGCAAGATTCTTAGATATGTCATTTTGATTGGTCGGGCTTCTCTATTGAGATCTCATTAAACATGACTGCTAGGTGTAGTCAAGTTTTCTTCCATCTGACTATTTTCTCTTGTAAAAACTATGAGATACAACTTCATTTTAAGCTGTTTGTCGGTTTATAGTTTAGCATCACTTGTCTTTCATTCTCCCCTTAACTAATGAATTAAGAGGAAAGAGTTAGACTTGGAGTTTCTTGATCCTTATGGTGATGAAGGTTTTACCCAGTGCCATGGATGAAAACTAATAAACAAATATTCAATTTTGGGAGATAATAGTTTTGACATCATATGCCTTCAGTTTTTCCTTTTAACCCAACCAATGAATTTGATCCTAAATGCATGATGATGAAGTCTGATGCATATACATAGTGAGTGTCATGGATGAAACATGTATGCATGAAAAATATTTTTTACGTAAATTTTTGTCTTCATAAAAAATAATGATATGTAATAGAATATAAAACAAAATACATTTTCATGTTCAGCAAGATGATCGTTTTTGTTTGCTTTCATCCTTCTCATTAGCCAATGTCAACACAAAATCGAATAAGAAAAGTTATGCCATCATCAGAGGAAGTATGCTTACTTTTTCATTTTTTTCTTTTCCCATTTCACTTTTGTTGCCTTTTCTCTTTTCTCTTTTTTTTTTCCCCTTTCTTTTTTGGCCTTCACTTGATGGGGGATATATATACCAAACGATGATGTCTTAACAATATATATCAGGCTGGATAGGTTCTTTTTGGAGGTATAACATGTACTAGTTAGAGAACTATCAAAAGTAATTCATAACATTAAGCACTTCATAACCTCAACCTTATAATGGGCAAGAAATATTCTTGCCTTAGAAACAAATAAAGAATAATAATTAATTACAAATAAGGCATGAGGGTCTCTTTTTTCTAAGAACAAGGGAACATGAATAAACATATGATTGGAAATCTCTTGAACAATGAGAGATTAAATATTTTGAGTAAGAGATTGGAACATGTTTAAATGAATGGACAAGCTAAAATGACTCAATTTCTTTGGATAATAATCCTAAGAAGTACTGGCTGTTCCTTGAGAGTTGGTCTCATATATCTCATTCTTTCTTCGAGTCAACCCAAGATCTTTGACGAATAATCTTCAAAGTATAGGTCTTTGATAGGCAGGGGCGAATCTACGAAGGGGCCAAAAACTACTTTATTATACATATAATTAAATTCAACAAAATATCAAAACCACAATGTAGCCTAGTGGTAAAGAGTTGTTTGTGTATATGTGCCCCCCTTAAGTGCGCTCTCTTGAAAAGGTAATATTTACTTTGCAAGTAATTTCTCTCTTTTATTCATATTATTGATATTGCTTTCTCTTTTTCTTTATTTAATTTTAGAGTTAAAGTTAAGAGATAAATATTTTGTCCGAACACGGACCTCCATAGTATTATATTGACAAGTAAGATTTTCAATTTTTTTAAAAAAGTTTTAGTTCTTATAATTTGTAATTTATGTAATGTCTTAAATATTCTTTTTATTAATTGAATATTATTATTATTATTTTATAAAAATGTGAGCAATATTACTTAATATAAATGTTTTATATTGATGTATTTAAAAATATATTGAGGCATCTGCGCTACCATCACATAGGTTGATGATTCGATCC
>JAOANK020689395.1:0-11374 GCA_026257165.2 Telfairia occidentalis | reverse complement strand
GTTGTGTACAAGGCCTGACATTTGCTATGTAGTAGGGATTGTCAGTAGATATCAATCAAATCCAGGATTTGATCACTAGACTATAGTTAAAACGATCCTCAAGTATCTTCGGAGAACGAGGGACTACATGCGCGTGTATGGTGCTAGGGATTTGATCCTTACAAGATACACTGACTCTAATTTTTAGACCGATAGGGATTCTAGAAAATCCACTTCGGAATTAGTGTTCACTTTTAACGGAGGAGCTGTGGTCTGGAGAAGCACAAAGCAAGGCTGCATTGCTGCCTCTGCCATGGAGGCAGAGTATGTGGCTGCTTGTGAAGCTGCCAAAGAAGTAGTATGGCTCAGGAAATTTTTGACAGACCTGGAAGTAGTTCCAGATATGTCTAAGCCCATCACCCTTTTATTGTGATAATAGTGGTGCGGTGGCAAATTCAAAGGAGCCTAGGAGCCACAAGAGAGGAAAATATATTGAACGCAAATATCATCTCATCCAGGAGATTGTGCATTGAGGAGACGTGATAGTCACGAGGATAGCTTCGGAGCATAATGTTGCTGATCCATTTACAAAGCTATCACGGCTCAAGTGTTTGAAGGTCACTTAGAGAGTTTGGGTTTACGAGATATGCATCATCTTGTCTAGGGCAAGTGGGAGATGTCTAGGGCAAGTGGGAGATGTTTATTGGGGATAGTGTCGTAGTTTATTGTATTGTACACCCACTAGTTTTAGGACAAGTGGGAGAATTGTATCTTATATAATTAATTTTCTTAAATTAATTTGAACAATTTAAATTAAACCACAATTTCTGACCGTCATTTTATCCTATATGAGCTAACAGGTAGACCTTATGAAGCTCCAATGATACGAGATTAATTAATTAAACTCTCCCATATTAAAATAGTTTGTAGATGTTTTTCCAGATGATATGACATGACTACCACCAACCCGAGAGGTGAACTTCAACATCGAGATTCAACCATGAATAACTCCCATATTCAAGTCTCCTTATAGAATGGCTCCAGCTGAGTTAAAAGAACTAAAGACCTAAATCCAAAAATTGCTAGACGAGAGTTTCATTCATCTTAGTATCTCACCTTAGAGGACACTAGTGCTATTTGTGAAGAAGAAAGATGGGTCAATGTAGTTGTGCATCGACTACTGATAGTTGAACAAGGTGACAGTGAGGAATAAGTATCCTTTGCCTCAAATTGATGTTCTTTTCAACCAATTACAAGGAGCAGCTATCTTCTCCAAGATTGGTCTACAGTTCGATTATCATCAAAGAAGGATAAGAGATGATGACATTTGAAAGACGACCTTCAAATCCAAGTACGTGAATTACGAATTTGTAGTTATGTCATTTGAACTAATCAGGGCGTCGATAGTGTTCATGGAGTTGATGAATAAGGTGTTCAAGGAGTTTTTGGACACCTTTGTGATTGTATTCATAGATGACACATCTTGGTCCATTCCAAGTCAGAAGAAGAGCATGAAGTACACCTTAGGAAGCTTTGACAAATTTGAGGGCTAACAAGTTGTATGTCAAATTCTCCAAGTGTGAATTTCGGTTTTGCCAAGTATCTTTCCTTGGACACGTGGTATCCAGGGATGTTGTTTCAGTGGACCCAGCTAAAGTAGAGGCTGTAACTAATTGCTCTCATTCAATGATTGTGAGTGAGTTCAAGAGTTTCTTGAGTATAGCAGGTTACTACCGAAGATTTGTGCAAGACTTTTTCGGTATTGCCTCGCCCCTGACTGAGTTGATGCGGAAGGGCAATAGGTTTGCATCGGATGAAAAATATGAGGCGAGCTTCTAGGAACTTAAGTAAAGGTTGGTTAAAGAAGTGACTTAGGCAACCCTTGTATAAACAAGTACCACCTAAACACTCATGGTACCACCTAGCATACATACAAAGAATCACTCAAGGGAAAGAAGAATGGACTAATCTTGAAGGTCAAGGTTTGGATTAAGAGAACTTGTCCTTAATCCAAAATGAAACACTCCACCAACCTAAACTTGAATGTTTCTAAGGGGTACTTTGTGCAACAAGATCAAGTGCACTAGCCTGTAATTATGAACTATTCGTGAAGGGCCGACTTGCATGTAGTGATTATATATTCATGGACAAAACTAATAGCACATAAAATGCAATCCTTATGTTTAGTTTTAGCTAGTTTGGTTGTGTAATTTCAGAATTTTCCTGAGTTTATATGTTAATTTGTAGGTACCAAGCATTATTTGATAAAAATATGAATTTGGGTTGTTCGGGGTGAAAAATGAGCCTAAAACGACTAAATTTGGCAAAGAAACGAAGAACTAAGGGCTAAAATAAGTATTGACCCAAAGGAGCAGCGTCTCAACGTCGAGCAAGGGAGTTAAGACGCCCAAAAGTAGTCAAGAAGCATACTAAAACACATTGGCATTGAGACGTCGCACATGGGCATCTCAACGCCCAAATGAGAATTCACCGCTCGCATGTGTGCGCGGCCAAGCCATGCACACGAACGAAGAGCATCAGTGTTGAGATGCCGCCAAGGGCGTCTCAATGCTATTAGTTATCGCAGGCATACCGCGTGCCAGCGCGCACCATGCTACTTCAAGCGTCTCAATGCTACGCTTATATGTCACCCTAAACGATGAATGCGCCGCACGCCTTTAGAGCAACTTAAGGGTACCGTTGAGACACTGTCCTCTAGCGTCTCGACCCTATGGGCTGAATGTGTTTGAAAAGCTCATTTGTTCTGGCGATTTTGAAGAGACCATTTGGAGAGACGAAAATACTTGGCGGACCATGGTTTTCCAGGGAAAAGAGGAGCTTCCTATGGAGTTCTCGGAGTGATCCGAGACTCGGGATTGTAGGCTTCACGATGGTAACAAGTGTGGCATGCGTCTTTTGGAGTTTTCTTTACCCTTTGTAGACTTAGTTTCATCTTGTAATTTCTTTGAGGGGGTCTCTATTTTTATTTGTGGATTTGAGTAGCGGGACTCCGCCTTAGATTGTTTTGTAATGCATTGGGAAGTTTTTATGCTTGTTTAATATTATGAATTTTTCTTATCTCGTTGTGACTCATTCATGTGTTTGTATGCTTAATGCCTTTTAATCTCCTGATCAAAGATTAAACTATTGGATTGATTTAAGTTTTTTGCTCCAGAGAATAAAATTTAGATTAGAATATCGAATGCATGACTGTTGTAACGCCCGAGTAGAGGAGAGGTACATGAATGAACCGATACTATATTGAAATGAGATGGATCCTAAGACTATGCAAGCATGGTTAAGAAAGACTTAAAAGAATTGATAGTGACTGCATATACCAACAAGGTGGACTTTCCTTTTTGATGGCTCAATCATAAGAACTCCAAAGTTAAGCATGCTTAGCTTGGAGCAATCTTATGTTTGGTGACCTCCTAAGGAATTTACCTAGGAAGAATGTGAGTGAGAACACAACAAGTTAAAAGGACATGTGTCGGTTTGTGGGAACAGTTCTCCCTCTCAAAAATAGCTCAAGTCAAGTAGGTAGCGTGGTCAGGCCGTAGGGGAATGTTGGACCCAGTAGGTGCTGAATTTGGATTCTGAATCCTCGGTCTGGAACGTTACAATGGTTGTAAATTATCGTGCGAGAGTTGGGGTTTACCAATAGAAGCATGATTTGTTATTACTAAGGGAATCAATTATGAATCGTGATGACAAGCGAGATTGGCCTGAGCTCGAGAGAGGATTGAATCACAATGACTCTTTTAAGGGGTAGTAATCAGTGGGAAGTTTGTAATGCCTTTCTAGTGTCTGGGTAATAGACCGAGAGGTTGAGTCTGCATGTTTGTGAGAGACTAGCTGAGCTCGAGAGAGGAAGCCAAACATTAGACTTATCCTAGCTTATGATTGCAACATGATAGATTAGTCCATTGTGTTAATAAATTGTATTGTCCCAAAACATGTAAATTCGGTTCTAAGGCATGCTCTTCATTTGTCGCCTCCACTTAATTAGGAGTAGGAGTAGTGTATTAACTTTCTATCTTATTTTTTGGTTCCTTAGATAAAATGAGGTGTGAGTAACTGTTGTACTTAATCAAACTAGAAACTCAATCCCGAGGACGACACTCGATACTGTATTCCACTATACTAAAATTAACCCGTACACTTGCAGTTATGCAATGCTGGATCAATAACCTGTCCTACAGTGCATAAGAGTGCAACTTTGAGCTTTTAGTAGAGTGACCTTGAGTTAATGAATGAAAATTAATAAATTAATGAGTTTAATTAATTAATTTTGTATCATTGGAGGTCCATAAGGTCCTCTAGCTAGCTCACAAGAACGTTAATGAATTAATTATGTTGAAAGAAAAATAAATTTGAAAATGTTCAAATTTAAATTTAATGTATTAGATGCATTAAATAATAAAAGAAAAAATAAACGTATTTGATGCATTGATTAAAAGAAACTTTTGTATATGTAATTTTAATTCATAAAGTATATACAAAAATAAATTATTTGAATGAGATTCAAATAATTTAAATATATTTTAATATAATAGATATTAAAATATGAGATTTGATTTGTAAGATATGTAAAATAATTATTTGAATTGGATTCAGATAACTTAAATATATTTTAATATATAAGATATTAAAATATGATATTTGGTTTATTAGATACATCAAATAATTATTTGAATAGAATTCAAATAATTTAAATATAAAATTTGAATTAGGTTAAGATTCTATCCCAATTTTCCTATAAATAGGACCCTTGGGTTAAGCCTAAAACAATTCAACCTTAAGAAATATAAGAGTTTTCTCTGAAAGCTTTTTCCAAGTTTCTTTCAAGAAGTTTCCCACTAACCTTAATTCTTGTTGGAGTCATAGCACGAAAGATCTATCGAAGATCCATTAAAGTTAGACTTAAGAAGAAGGAAATCATGATCATAGCATGGAAAGAAAGGTTTTGGAGAAGTTGTTATGACTATAAAATGTAATTTTTCTTTCCATTTAATTCAAAATAATTTTAATTCAATGCTAATCCTAGATTCTAAATTATTTAGAATTGAAATTCAGCTGCATGATGAACCGTTCATCCCTACAATTGGTATCAGAGTAGGTTTTTAATTGTAATTTAGAATTAAAATATTGCAAAATGTGAATTGTTTTCTTGATATCCATGTATGTGATGCATGTTTAGTTTACAATTTTACTGCTTTGGCTTATTTTGGCATTTTTTTATTTTTTTATTGATTAGATCAATTGAAACCCAAAAGGGTTAGTTTTGTTTTTTTTTTTAAATATGCCAATCAAATTTATTTTTAATTATTTAATTTTATTTGTTTCAATATAGTTTTAAATAATTATATGCATGTGATGTATATCTTTAATTTGCATGTTGATGCATGATTATTTATATTATATTAGAGTATGTCATATAGATTTAAAATTTCTACCATAAGTTGTGCATATCATGTCTAATCATTGTTATTTTGAATATAATTGTTATATTTTAAGTAATAAGATTATTTTTTAAAATTGTTTAAACTTTGAATAAAAGCAAAATTATCTTTATTAAGTATAATCTGATTAAATTGTTTAATGAGATATTTTCTAATAAGATTAGAAAATATCAAGTTTTGATAATTTATTCAATGAGATATATTATATCGATTGTTTTCTAATGAAATTAGAAAATGTTTAAATTTTGAATAGAGTTTTAAATTATCTTTGTATTTTTCTAATAGGATTGGAAATATAAAATTTAGACAATTTATTCAAATTTTAAAAAGTTTAAAATTTGAATAGAAATATATTAGATCTATTGTTTTCTAATGAGATTAGAAAACTTTAAATTTTGAACAAAGTTACAAAATTATATATTTATTTTCTAATAGAATTAGAAATATAAAATATAGATAATTTATTCAAAATATAAAGAGTTTAAAATTTGAAAAGAGATTTGAATTACGAATTTATTTTCTAATAGGATTAGAAGAATGAAAATTTTATTCAAATGCTGAAGTGTTTAAAATTGTAATAGAATTAGATTTTATCTATTATTTTCTAATGAGATTAGAAAACATTTAAATTTTGAATAGAGTTATATATTATCAATTTATTTTCTAATATGATTAGAAAATTTAATATGGATAATTTTATTTAAAATTTAAAGAGATTTAAATTTAAATAAAATTAAATGTTATTTATTATTTTCTAATAAGATTTGAAAAACATTTAAATTTTGAATAGATTTATAGATTATCTATTTATTTTCTAATAAGATTAGAAAATCTAATATGGATAATTTTATTTAAAATTTAAATAGAATTAGATTCTATTTATTATTTTCTAATGAGATTAAAAAACTCTAAATTTTGAATAGAGTTATCTTTATATTTTCTAATAGGATTAGAAAATCAAATATGGATTTATTCAAATTTTAAAAGAGTTTTAAAATTTGAATAGTTTTTTTTTTCATTGAGATTAAAAAAAAAATTTGTAAGGTAATTGTTTTCTTTTAAAGTTTAAAAGGTTTAACTTTTTAGTAGAAATTGAGACGTTTCATAATTAAATTTGTTTTTAATAGAATTAAAAACATGGCTTAATAATTCACTTAAGTTCATTAACCAAATAATTAATGGTTAATTAAAGATTAATAGATTTAAAATAAAAATTGACAATAAGTAAATTTTGTCTAAGGAAGGTTTTGATAAGGCTGAGATATTTAATCTTATCGTAAGAGAACACCTATACCTGGGAACTAACTTGAGAGTTGAATTAGTCAAATTTTATTTAACTTCATTAAGAAGACTTATAATATGATTAGGTTTTAAAGTAGAGTTAGAAACTTGGTAATTCACATTAAAATCAATCTAACCAACATAAGGAATTATGAAAGGATAGATTTAGTACTTAGATAATTGAGATTAGCCTAATATTTTCTAAGTAGTAAGCCCTAATTTGAAAATAGTGAGTGAGAGAAGGATGTATAACAAAATATTCCATGGTCTCCATCATTGGTTCACAACGTGAGATTCGTGTGGGGCCTCACGGTAGCTTTTGGACCGTCTCCCTATGGAAGGTGTTTACATGGATCAATATTAGGGTGAATCTTTTGAAAAAAATAGGATAGTAGTTTTATTTCAATACTTGACCTACCCTACGACATCATTTTGTTGGGATGAAACTATAGGATCTAAAATGATGGGTCACACTCACAAAGGATTCATTAAGGTTGTTAATGATCATCATTGACCAAGTTAATGGTAACTAAGGATTATAGAAATAAGAGTTATTCTGGTATAATACTTGGTTGAGAATGTTGCAATTCAGTGAAGGGACACTTGACCTACCCTATGACGACACTTATTCTGACACACTGAATTACAATAGTATTTTTTTTAAGTACCATAGCATTTAAAAGAATTTATAGGGTTTATTTATCAAATTGTTTGATTTAAATGCTAAAATTGTATGGATAATAATTGCATGGGTTAAATAATATTTTTTATATATTTCAACACTATGTCTAATTCTCTTATTTTAATTTAATTGTTGATATATCAAAATGAGAAAATTATATCACTTGGAAAAGTAGTTTTAACATATAATGGTAGTGTAAAATATTGTTTTTGTCTTAATTGAGAAATGTTCTCAAAACTTGTTGCCATTGTCAATCGAATTGTTTATGAGTTACAATGATTGATGAATCTAAACTAGGGAGATGACAGGCACATATTTTTTGGTTAATGTGTCAGATATCAACTAAGTAGATAAAAAAAAGGACGACAACATACTTGATGTTGAAGTCAGTTAAAAGCCAAATCTAGATAATTATCTAAATGATCTTGGGATTATGGATTACAAAAATCTAAGAAAATAAACTATACAATTGAAGCTATAAAAGAAAATAATTTCTAGAGTAGCTAGAGCAGTCATAATGATAAAAACTGTTGAAGTATTTCTATAATAAAGAAATACAAATAATATAAAAATTCATTTACTATATTTTTTTTGTGGAGAATAACAATCTCATTTTGATACTTGATTTAGAATCTACTATCTACATTTGTTGTTCATTAATTATGTAGTTCTTGAAAAATGCATAATGATGTAGAATAATCTTTACAAGTTGGCACTAGGAGTTCTATCTCAGTTGATGCAGTGGAAGTGACACGACCCGCCCCAGATCACCCTTTTGAACCTATGACGTCCGATTGACAATAGATTCTAAGGTTTACTTAGGATCCATTGTCGACGTGACACGTCTTAGGTTAAAAAGGATAATCTGGGGCGGGTCGTGTCAGGAAGACATTAAGATGTCATTAAATAATACTTCTTACTTGATATTGAATAAGGTACTTTTAATACTATTTTAAAAAGAAATTTTATTTCTTGAACTTTGTTATTAGAAAGTTCATATTGTATGAATTCAGAAAGTCATAGAGTTTGTATTTTTAAAATAGTTTTAAAATATGTTTAATTGATTACAAGAAAAAATTGTATGAGTTACAATTGTTAATATATACAATACTACACAATACTGAGGTATTTTAGAACTATAAGAGTCCAAAATAGAAAGATAAAAAAGTTTCTCTTGAAATTTATACTTGTCTTTGGCTTAAACTAGTAAAGAGTAGCTCTCTAAACAAGTTAGAGTTGGACACTTTACATATATGTGAATCTTGCCTTTCATGCAAGATAATCAAAAGGCTTTTTGTTGAAAAAGGCTACAAGGCCTAATAACACTTTGTGCTTATACATTAAGACTCAAATGGTTTGGTGAATGTAAAAACGAGCTAAAGTTATAATAATTCATCTTTTTTGTAGAAGATTATTTAAAATATAAGTATCTTTTAATTCAACATTAGTCTAAAACACTTGAAAAGTTCAAGAAGTATGAGACCGAAGTTGAAAATCATGTAGGCAGCTCTATTAAAACACAATGATCATATCGTAGTGGAAAGTATATTAATAAAATGTACTAAGATTAATTGATAGAAAGTGGGATAATATCCCAGCTCTTAACATCCAGTACAATTGTGTAAGAGATGTTGTAAGAGAAGAAATGTGACCTTATTAGGCTTGGTCAAATTAATAATTAGTTACACACCATTACCAAACTCTTAGGATATACAATAGAGATTACATAGTGAATAAAGTTCCTTCCAAAAGTGTCTCAAGACAACTTTTAGATTATGGAAGAGCAATAAAGCTAGTTTACAACACTTAAATGAATGAAACTGTAAAACATACATGCTAAAGAAAAACTCAAAAAAGGTTGGAATGCGTTCATATATATGCCTAAGTGTAGGTTGAACCTATGGAGACACAAAATAGGTTTTGATACAATCTTAAAGAGATATGATGTTTTTATGACAAACATCACTTTTCTATAAAAGGAATCGTATAAAAGATCACAGACCTTGAAAAGGTAAGATACTGTTGATAAGTTAGAATTTGTAGATCTTCCTAATGGGGTGCAACCCATAGGTAACGAATGAACCTACAAAAATAAATATAAAAGGATGTGTAAATTGAAGGTACAAACCTTCAAAGTAAGATTAATAGCAAAGGGTCAAAAGCAATAGGAGAAAGTTGACTATGAGTAAAATTTCTCCTTTATTGCAATACTAAAGTCTATAAGCATTCTATAAGCTATTAATTGTTGCATATGCGTTGTGACAAATAGATGTTAAGACTTTCTTTCTAAAAAAAAATCTTAAGAAATACATCTACACAAATAAACTAGAAGGGTTTGCATTTAAGATCAGAAGCAAAGGGTTTGTAAATTGTAAATAGTCATTTGTGAAATGAATTGGATCTTAAGATTGAAAAATTAGGTTTGATAATAGAGGTATCAAAACCTCTTACTTTGAGTAAAGGTTAATGAAACTTGTATAGACAAGAAAATCATTAATTGCTTCATGGTTGGTTCTCATTTTTATGTTGATGACATCTTATTCATTGGGAATAATGTAAGATTGCTATATAACATAAAAAGTTGATTACCTAACTAATTCCAAATGAATGATTTGAAATAATTTCGTTTTCAATAAAGATCCAAATAGGGATTGTAAGGACAAAAAGTTCACTTTGTCTAAAAAATCTTATATTGACAAGATTGTTGTCAAGTAGTTGATGCAGAATTTCAAAGAATGGTAAGGTACCCTTCAAGAATGAAATTACTTTGTCTAAGGAAGAGGATCCTAAGAGACCTCAAATGTAACGGTTGAGTAGAAAATAGTCTAATATATACATGAGTCATAACATAAAATTAAGGTGGTTAATATATATCAGTCGAGAAATGATATGACCATTGAGTAGCAAATCTATAACTTTCTCAAGTATCTATGCATAAACGAGAAATTATATGCTTGTGTATGTAGCTAAGGAGTTCATTCTCACAAGATATACTAATCATGATAAAGATTTATGAAAATCTATGTCAAGATTATTTTCGCTCTAGGTGATGGAGCCATTGAACATGTTTAATATCCTTGCTTGCAAAGCAATGAAAGAACTTATATGGCTTAAATAATTCCTATTAATATGGAAGGTGTTCCAAACAAGGTTATGCTTATAACACCACTCTATTATGATAGAGATTTAATGAGCTTTAAGGGACTTAGATACCATCAATATATGGGGAAACATGTTAAGAGAAAGCATCATGGTGATGACTAAGATGATCCTTAAGGGACAGTTGTGTTGATTTATTTACTAAGACTCTCCAGACTAAAGTGTTTGAGGGTTACCTAGAAATTCTAGGATTATGAGATATCTTCTCTCAGACAAATTGGAGAAAATGTTTGGTATAGAGTATGCCCTAGGATACATGTCTCATTGGCTTTAGTGCAAGTGGGAGATTGTTCAGATTTATGCCTCAAAGCCTCGTAACTTGTATAATATTATTTATAAAATATATTTTTATATGCAATGTTTATTATCCATTTTATGAAAATCCTAGGTTACTAATGTAATCTTGAACAGTATGTAGTTGAAATACAAGAATATCATGTTCAAGAAGAAACCTAAATAGTCTATAATATATGGATGAGGTTGCCTTATCGTGGTGACACTATTGATATGGCTCACTTTGTAAAGGTTACAAATGCGTTGATCCAAATCGTTCATGTGGACACATGTAAGTGTGCGTATCATATACAATGAGTTTGTACAAGACTAAACTATGAACTCTCTTCATAAATCCGTCAAAAGAGAAGATTAATATTTCATAGGATGATCATATGCAACTCGATCTCAATCCTGAGTGAATTATGAACTCCTATTTGTAAGGGCACGTCCTTTGATTTACATGGGAGAATGACTGTTGGGTATGTATGTCCTAAAACTCGAATGGTTTGTAAACAGGGTCTATTGTCAATAAAGT
>JAOANK020689288.1:0-11374 GCA_026257165.2 Telfairia occidentalis | reverse complement strand
AGTTATTATTAGAATATGATTCAATTAATTAAATGTTAATTAATTATTTGTATATATTAAATAAGATTTAATATATATATTATTTAATTTTATTAAATTAAATAAAAGGATAACTCTCATTGGGAGTTATCACGATGGTAGTGGGAAGTGTTTTCACTCAACCCACCACCTTCCCTCTCTCACTCTTATATATATGAAAAGAAGAAGAATTTCATTTTGCTGCTTGTCTATAAATTTTGATTTTGCTCTCGCTAGATTTACTTCTTCCCTACTAAAATTCTGAAGACCACACTTCTAGGTCTTGAGATCCTAGAGAATAGCAAGTGTATACGAGTGGTGGTGTTACTGGAAAAAGGATCGTAGTTGAAGAAGAGTTCTTCAAAGGTAAATACTTCCTTCTCTATAATGTTTATGACTTTCATGTATGCTTCTTCCCAAGTTTGAAATTGAATGCATTAGCATTCAATCGTTTCCGCTGGGGATTCAATCCCTTCATCCACAAGTGGTCTGATTGGAGCGACTAGCTCTGCTGACTATGGTCTTGCTGTGTGG
The DNA here is from genome assembly GCA_026257165.2 of Telfairia occidentalis. Taxonomy (NCBI): domain Eukaryota; kingdom Viridiplantae; phylum Streptophyta; class Magnoliopsida; order Cucurbitales; family Cucurbitaceae; genus Telfairia; species Telfairia occidentalis. The sequence continues at coordinate 10,822 of JAOANK020689288.1, read as the reverse complement.
TGAATCTGCAATACGAGTCTTGGATGGTTGTGGATCAACTTATTTTGGGTTGGCTATATAACTCCATGACCTCTGAGGTTGCAACACAAGCCATGGGGTATGAAAACACAAAGGATCTCTGGACAAAAATTCAAGAATTGTTTAGAGTGTAATCTCGAGTAAAGAAGAATTATCTTTGTCAGGTATTCCAACAAACTCGCAGAAGATCTTTAAAAATGCCTGAATATTTACGAACAATGAAATCTCATGTTGATAATCTGAGTCAAGTTGGAAGTCCTATTGCTCCGAGATCTCTAATTTCACAGGTATTATTAGGTTTAGATGAAGAGTATAAGCCTATGATGGCAATGATTCAAGGCAAAATGAGAATTATTTGGTTCAAATGCAAGCTGAGTTGCTTGTGTTAAAAAAATGACTAGAACTTCAAAGTAATCATAAACTTTCAGCATTTAATCAATCTGCTTCTGTGAATCTTGTTAACGGCAGGATACCAACTAACAATCAATGCACACAAGGACAATCGTTCAATAGAAATCAGAGAGGAGGTGAAAACGACTGAAGCAAAGGTCGATAGAATGATAGTAATAATAATAGTCGCCCGATTTGCCAAGTCTGTGGTAAAAATGAACACTCAATATTTATTTGTTATCATCATTTCAATAAGCAGTTTGTAGGTCATTCTCAAAGTCAGAATAAATGAGTAAATTCTACTATGTGCTCCTACAAATGGAGGCAATAACAACACAACAGCTCCTCAAGCCTTGTTAGTAGCACAAAACACCAACCCATTCCTTGCCAGCCCCGAGACTGTGGTGGACCCGAACTGATAGCAGGGCAACAAATCATGTTACTGAAGATTACAATAATAGTGTTCAACCAACATAATAAGGAGGTAAGGAAAACTAAGTCTTGGTAATGGCCACAAACTTCAAATTTCACATCTAGGCAAGTCTTTTTTAACTTCAAATGATGCTCTGATACCAGATCAAGGTGCTAAAATATTACGTAGGCTTGCAGAATAGTCTAAATAATTTTTCCTCATATTTTTTATGAGTCAAATCATAGTATTTATATTGTTGTACACCTTTCCTTATTTTAGGAGTTTTTAATAAAGAATAAAATATAATACAAGAAGAAGAATATAAGATTATTTTATTAATTAGCTTCTTTCCACATCTATGACCGTTTAATAATAAGAAATTTCAGTTCCGCACCAAAAAATGTGTCTATCTTGGGCCCAGTCTGTCTCACAAAGGTCAATGCTGCTTAAGCCCAATGGGTAAAATTTTTATATCACGGCATGTTAATTTTAATGAAGTTGATTTTCCTTTTGCTACAGGTTTAGGCCACAGTTCACTGTTTTGCTTCCTAAGGGTAACCCATTAATCCTTCCTTCATTGACCACCTCTCAGCAGTGGACTTCTCCATTGACTCCTACAAGTAATTCTGGCCCAGATCACTCTCGATCCCAACCCCTCTCTTCAACCCGACATTCTTCACCCTATGGTCAATCGTTGTAAAGCTGGTATTTTTAAGCCTAAGGAATGACTTTCCTGTGACTCAAACAGAGAACCCACACGGATGAAGAATGTCCTCAATACTTCTCAGTGGTGGCAAGCGATGGATCTTGAGTTTCATGCTTTATTACGATCCAATACTTGGACTCTTGTTCCTCCATTTTCATTAAAGAATGTTGTAGGCAGTAAGTGGGTCTTTAGATCAAACGAAACCTGAATAGATCTATTAATAGGTACAAGGCTTGACTCGTAGCTAAGAGTTTCCATTAGAGTCTAGGCTTTGACTTCTTTGAAACGTTTAGCCTCGTTGTGTTAAGGCCTCCCTGATTCGGGTCATCTTATCCTAGGCTATTTCAAATCGGTGGGATCTCCGTCAACTGGACTTCAACAATGCGTGCCTTAATGGAAATCTAGAAGAGGTTGTCTACATGCAACAACTGTCCGAGTATGAGGACCCCTTACATCTTGATTTTGTTTGCATACTTCATAAGCCAATTTATGGCCTTAAACAAACACCCCGAGCATGGAACGATACGCTGAAGACAACTCTACATGACTGGGGGTTTTCAAATAGTAAGTATGATACTTCATTATTTATTTTCAATCTTGATGGTTCAATTCTTCCGCTCTTAGTTTATGTTGATGATGTGATCATGATCGGAAACAACCCATCCTTAATTAGTGATCTAATTTCCTCCTTAGACAAGAAATTTTCTTTGAAAGATCTTGATAGGTTGAGTTATTTCTTAGGTGTTGAAGTACATTATTTTCCTTCTGGATTAATTCTAAATCAGTTCAAGTATATTGATGATCTTCTTCACAAAGTTGGGATGAAGTCGTTAAATCTTGTGCCCCCTTCATCTGTCCTTAACAAGCATCTCTCAATTTCTAATGGGTCCCGTTGTCTGATCCTTTCATTTACTTGCAATACAATTGAAGCTCTGTAGTACTTAACCACCACACAGCCTGATATTACACATATCGTGAACCATCTTAGTCACTTTCTCAAGCAGCCATTAATGAATATTGGCAAGCTGTAAAATGGGTTCTCCGGTATTTTTGTGGCACAAAATCCTTGGGGTTATTATTCAACTGTCTGATCAAACCATTATTTCTACTTATGCAGATGTCGATTGGGCCTCCAATATAGATGATCGAAAATCTGTTGCGACTTATTGTGTTTTCTGGGTACTAATCTTGTCATTTGGTATTCCAAGAAGCAAACTATTGTGGCACAGTCAAGTATAGAGTCTGAATACAAGGTTATTGCTCAAGCCTCTGATAAAGTTATATGGTTACGACAATTATTATCTGAAATTGGTGTCCTATTTCTCCTACCCCTATAATTTGATATGTGGATTGCTCGAAGTAGGATATGTTCTGTCTACTGATCAACTCATCGACTGCCTCATTAAACCATTGACTCACTCTCAATTATTTCAGCTTCTGCGTTCCAAACTTGGTGTCATGAGAAGGGATATCAAGCAAGTAGCCCAACTATAAATCTCATTTATAGTGGTAAATAAGGATTGAATATAAAGGACCTTCTGAAATAATCCTTCAATGTTTCTCGATGAACAAGCAATCCACCTCATCCAGCCCTTGAGTACTACGTAGCAACCTGTTAAAATGATCTTATCTTCTTCTTCTTGCATTATTTTTATAATTTATTCAAAAACCCTAAAATAGGGAAAGTTGTACAACAATATAAATATTGTAATATGACTCATCAATAATATGAGGAAAAATTATTTAGACTATTCTGCAAGTCTGCATAATATTTCTGCACCTTGATCTTATGTTCACGTTGACAATATTATAAATTAATTTTTTTTTGTTCAACAACATGACAGGTGGGGTGGGGATTCGAAATCACGATCTTTTAGTCGGGGAGATATGTCTTAATTGGTTGAGTTATGCTCAGTTTCAGTTTGACAATATTATAAATTAATTGATTTGTATGAAATATCATAAAAGTATTGATAAAACATTTAGAAAATGTTACTAACAATATGAACACTAGATTAAAATTTTAACAGAAGAACTAAACTTGTCTTCTTACTCAAGGTATAAAGGGTTTAATCATGTGCGATTAGGGGTTTCTTTCGGCTTTAGTTTGACACATGATATTGTTGAGAATGCGATCAAAGTCGTGTTCCACACTAGCTAGACAAGGGAAAGATTCATGATATATAAGTGAGGGACAACATCTTCATTGATATAAAGTCTTTTGAGTAAAATAAAAAAGTAAAGCCATGAGAATTAATTGCTAAAGTAAACAATATCATACCATTGTAAAGAAGTATTGATTCATTTGTATATTTCACTCAATACTTCTGACAATGGCAATATTATAATTCTAAATGTGAGAGCTAATTTATTGTTAATTCATTACAACAACTCTAATTAAAGTAAAATACCTCAATTAAATTGATAAAAGACATTTATCATCAACATAAATGATAATTCTTGGATCTATTTCCAGATTTTAATATAAGACCACTCTTAAAATTAACCAAGGCAAAATAAAAGACACGTTCAAATTGATTTGATTAATTTTGCATTTAAAGGGAACCAATGATTATTATTTTTTTTTGAAGTTATTAAGATCTGGAAGTAAATAAACATTTGTTTATCTCCTTTATTATGCAAAGGGGTTTAAATTCCCAAAAGTAAAGACTGATATAATGAGAGTTTGCTTAACTACTAACAAACTGATTAGCTACATGGAAAATAGCCAACTAATCTGGCTAACTAATCATAACAGTAAGCTTAATACTCCCCCTCAATATGGACTGTTTATATTAAGAAGACCCATCTTGGGTAACAGAGAACTAAAAATAGGAAGATAAAAAGCTTTTGTAAAAATATTTGCAAGCTGGAGATTGGTCCATATAGGTAACAACTGCACAACTCCGGTAACCACCTTATCTCGAACAAAGTGACAATCCAACTCAATGTGTTTAGTGCACTTGTGAAACATAAGATTGTTAGCTATATAAAGAGCAACTTGATTATCACAAAATATAGTAGCTGGAGCTGGAAGAGTAATCTAAAAATCTTTCAGCAATTGCGTAAGCCAAACAAGCTCACTGGTTATAGCTGCAATAGCACGATATTCTACTTCAGCTGACAAATGAGAAACAGAGAATTATTTCTTGGCTTTCCATGACATAAGTGAATCACCAAGAAATATACAAAATCCAGTGGTTGACTTCCAAGAATCCAAACTAAAGGCCCAGTCGACATTAGAGAAGCACCCAAATGGAATGATGAGGATGTAGACAAAAAAATTCCTTGGCCTGAGGAACTTTTCGAATAAAGCACCAGAAAGTGTGTTGCATTCAAATGAGGCTAACTTGGTTGAGCAACAAATTGACTCAATTTGTGTACAGCAAAGGAAATATCTAGTCTTGATATAGAAAGGTATAATAGTCACCCAATTAATCGTCTATAAGCAGTGGGATCGAATAATAAAGTTCCAGTAGTAGCATCTAACTTTATTTTAGGATCCATAGGTAAAGCAGCTACCTTACAAGCTAATAGACCTATATCCTCAAGGAGATTCAAAGTATTCTGTTGAGAAATAAAAATGCCTTTAGAAGACCTTGCTAGTTCCAAACCCAAGAAGTAACACAAGGATCATAGGTCCTTAAGCTTAAAGGCAATATTCAAATGGACTTTCAAATTTTCAACATCAACAGAAGAGGCTGCAGTAATTATTATATCATCTACGTAGATAAGAAGCGCAATAAAAGAACTCCCAAAACCATGAGTATATAATGAGTAGTCAGATTTAGATTGATGAAAGCTAAAAAGTAATAAGGCATGAGAAAACTTATCAAACCCATGCCTAGGTGCTTGCTTAAGACCATATATAGACTTATGAAGACGACAAACTAAATGCTCCCCCTAAGATGGCACTACATTATGTTTATAACCCAACGGTAAATCCATATAAACCTCCTCAAATAAATCTCCATGGAGGATAGCATCATTCACATCTAATTGTATCAAAGGCCAACTAAAAGAGGCAGCAATAGTAAACAAATACCTTCATTGTGAGTAGTTTTGCAACCGGTGACAATGTCACAACATAGTCCAAGCCCTCATGCTAAGTATAGCCTTTTGCAATGAATCTGGCTTTGTAACACTTGACGGATCCATTTGAATTGTGTTTGACCTTGTACACCCATTTGCACCCAACATAATGACAACCATTAGATAATGAGACTACTGATCAAGTCTTATTTGCCTCAATTACTTTGAGCTCATTTTCTATAGCGTCCTGTTAATTAAGATGAAGGACTGTATAATTATAAAATTGAGGCTCAAAGGTGCTAGAAATCTACAAAATAAGTTGTCTAAAAGGCAAAGACTTCTTGGGATATGATAATAACTTTTGTAATGGATATTTTGAAACCACATCAGGCAGAATATCAGAAGTAAGTAAACTGCAGTGATAATCATGAAAATAAGATGGAGGCCTAGTGAGTCTGGTTGAGCGGCGGGAAACTCCTATGACTTCTAGAAGGATTGTAGAAGGGATTCGAGAAGGATTGCCAACTGAAGAATTATTACAAGGTTGAATAGGAACAGATACAAGATGAGAGACATTACTAGAAATAGTGACATTATCAATTCCGACCAAGAAATCATGACTATGTGCATCAACATGGTCAATATTATTTCCAGAAGTAGTGTGGTCATGACCAACAATATCACAAGCGGCAGACGTAGCATTGGTATTAAGGGAACCAGAAAAATCAAAAGCTATAGGCAATACCACGTCTGGAAAGGGATCAACAATGTCATTCTGAAGAGTTACTTGTGAAATGGAAACAAATGTTCATGGAAGACATCTCTTGAAACAAAAACTCTTCTACTTTCAATACCAAGAAGTTTGTAGCCTTTCATTCCAGGTAGGTATCCAATGAAAACGGCTAGTGTGGCTCGAGGTTGAAATTTCAATCTGTTTGTAGGAAAAGTTGAAGCAAAAGACAAGCAACCAAAAAATCTAAGAGAAAAGTAATCAACATTAGACTTGTATAATCAAAAGTATGGAGTAGTCCAATCCAAAAAAGGAGAAGGTGTCTGGTTGATCAAATAACAAGCAGTGAAAACACAATCACCCCAGAACTAAATCGGTATGCGAGATTGGAAAAATAATGAGCGAGCCACATTTAGGAGATGTTGGTGTTTTCTTTCAACTACAGAATTTTGCTTAGGGCAACCCATACAAGAAAATTGGTGTAAAACACCTTTTGTATGAAAAAATTTCGTAAAAGATAATTCAGGCGCATTGTCAAATCGAAAACGTTTAATCGAAACACCAAATTGAGCCTAAAAAATCTTAAAGATTCTAGGAATGACCATCAAAGCATCATACTTATTTCGCATTAAGAAGACCCAAGTATAACGAGAGAAATCATCTACAAATGTCAAAAAGTATCTATAGCCAGCATTCTTAGGTGTTGACAGTGGTCCTCGTACATAACAATACAGTAAGTCAAAAGCAAAAGCAGCAAGATTATTATGAGACTGAAAGACAACCTCTTTTGTTTAGCTAAAGGAAGACTAAACAAGGACTAGAAGAGTCAAACTTGTGGTTATCTATTTGTAAAAGACCCTTTAAAGCAAGCAAATGTTTTGCAAATGGATGCCCAAGTCTATCATGTCATGTAGTATATGAATTTGTAGTAATGGAGTTACAAGTATTAGTAGAGGAAACAAAACCAGCAATTGAAGAATAAGCTCGAATGAGGTACAACGCTTGCCAAAGGTTACCCCTACCAATCATCCTCGATGAACACTTGTCCTGGATAATACAGTAAGCAGTAGCAAACTCAATTGTAAATGTCATAGTCTGAGTTAAACAATTGAGAGAAAGCAGGTTGAATAGAAAAGATGGAATGAACATCACGTTGTGTAGAAGCAAATGAGAATTAATTTGAACTTCCCTAGTAAAATCCACATTGATTCATGACTGATTGGGCAAAGTCATGCCAGAACAGGGGATACCAAAATGAAAGATGCACGAGAACAACAAATATGTGTTAAAGCACCCAAATCCAGAACCTAGTACTCAGAGGGAGAAACAGGGTATGAAGAATGATAATTAATTGCCACGTGCGATGTCCCTACATTAAAATTGGGACTAACTTTGATTTTAGCTGAGTGAGACTGTAGTGACGTTAGAAAATTTTGACATTGTTCAGTATTAAAGCTACCTGAAGGGTTTAAGGACTGTATCATCGTGCCTTTAGAAGCTGGGGTTGCATAAGTTGTTTTAGGTTGAACAGGTTGATTCATATTCTGGGAAGACTTATGGTTTGTGCGACAACGGAAAGGATAACCATGGATCTTATAACAACGGTCTACGGTATGGCATTGAATGTTGAAATGCATACATAGAGGACACTTTTTCTTCTTTGTCTGAGAACTCAAAGTGGATTGAGAGCAGGAGGTCGAACTTGAAGATTGAACTGATGATGCACCTTTAACCAAAGAAGCAGCTAGGGACACATTTGCAGTGCTAGAAGATGGAATCGTGCGTTGTTCAACCTCTTGAGCAACTAGGGCAAATACTCGATTGATCAAGGGCTCTAGTTCCATTAGAAAATTTTGGGTACGCAATTGGCTGAACGAATCATTGAGATCCATTAGAAAACACATAACACATTCAGTTTGAAAATAGTCAACCAAACCTTTCACGCCCCTGCAAGAACAGCAACCACAAAATCAAGAAGGTCATATGAGGCCAATTCGTTCTATAGAGTCTTCAGGGAGTGAAATATGCAGAGACTGATTGTTGGTCTTGGTGCAAATTTGATAAATCCCGTTGTAATTGGAAGATGCGCGGGCAATTTTTGTGCTGATAGCATTCTTGAAGATCCAACCATATATCACAAGTAGAGTCCGAGAAGATTATGCTAGTGGAAATTTCTTTGGAGAGAAAGTTCAGGATCTAAGCAATGACTACATGATTGCAAATGATCCAAGAATGCGACAAATCACCTATCATGAAATTGATCTGTCAACAAATCCAATTTTGTTCATGACAGTAAGTCCAATGATCATTAAACAGCTACATGAAGTATAATTGTTCTCATTCAAGGTCTCAGAAACAAGAACTAAGCTAGTTTTGTCAGAATGGTGAAGAAAATAAGAATTGACATACTATTCAAGAATGAATGGACTGATGGAAGACGACGACCCATTCGGATTTGCAAGATCATCCTCCGCCATGGAAGAGGGCAGAGATGAGGTGAAGCAAGGAGACTTCTAGAGGCTAGAATTGAATTTCAAGTAGTGTAGAAACTTGAGAAAGAAAAATCACTTCTGATACCATATTAAGATCTGAAAGCAAATAAACCTTTGCTTATCTCCTTTATTATGCAAAGGGGTTTAAATACCCAAAAGTAAAATTGATACAATGAAAGTTTGTTTAACTACTAACAAACTGATTAACTAAATGGAAGATAGTCAACTAATCCAGCTAACTAATCATAACAATAAGCTTAATAGAATTTAACACCATGTGGGGTGGGGGATTTGAACCATAGGGAGATATATCTTAACCAGTTGAACTATACTTTGTTGGGCAAGGAAATAATGATTTATTACACAAAATTAATTAGAACTGCATCATCCAAGATTTAGATTTAATTAATAATATGTGAATCAATTATGAGTTTAATATAATAATTAATTTACTAACTAACATCCACCCTAGAACTCGAAGAAAAAAAATCCTCTCCAAGTAATATTCTTATTTTTTGGTTCAAGGTTACTTAATGCCACACTCCCACATTTATTCAACTTAAAAGAAACATTCTTTATGGTCAAATTACACTCTTTTTAATAATGAAATTAGTAGCATGTAATAAATAAGTTAAGTTATAATTAGTCATGAACTTATTTATAATGTTTCAATTATATTTATCTTTAGTTTAGAGGAATCACAAATAATCGATTAATTGAATGTGGATTTGATACTTCATCTGATAAAATTTTGATTAGATATTGTGATTTTGCAAAGAATAAGACGAATTACCAAAAAAAAATGATAAAGTTGAATTAGATTTGAGACTGAAATCAAATCTAGAAGTCAAATAAGTTAAAATTAATATAATATCAAAACGAAGTAAGAGTTAAGGCCTGAGTCGAGTTTAGGCGATGTTTAGAACATTTATGAAATTTGAGCTCAATAAAAATTAAATACAAATCATAAAGATTTAAATAATAATTTAACCTTATATTTTTATAGAAAAAAAAAAGTTTTTACACTTGATAAGGTAAGTTAATTTTTAACCTAAACTTTTAATTTTGTCAAATTAAACCTTAGATTTAGATACAACTTTTTGCAATTATTAGGATTTTTATTATATTTCCAACTAAGGGCGGATCCAGGAATTTTGTTTAGAAGACACTATATGTAAAAAAAGATTAATTATACAAAATACCCTTATACTTTGTACTTTGTTTAAAAAATACCCCTATTCTTTTAAAAGTTTCAATAATACCATTCACCTTTCCTAAACGTTTCAAACAATACCCTTTAAAAAGATTATTGGATGTTTGACAGAAAGTTGACATAGCTGGTAACATATGGATTACATGGATACAAAACAACTTATGCGGCAACTTAAGTACAAAATGTAACGCTTGAGGATTGATTCAAAGTTTTAAAATAAAATCAACATTTAAAAAAAATTAAAATCAACAATTAAAAAAGCACGTAAAAACTAATGGAATACTGCGTTTTTTCACTTAAGTTGCCACTGTAGGAATCAAATTCCCAGCGGAAGCGGTTTTAACGCTTAATGTATTCAAGAATGAATTTGGGTAGGAAGCATGCTTTACAGAAACCAAACATACAGAGAGAATGAAATACCATTGAAGAACCGTTCTTCAATCTTCGTGCATTTTCTATATCACGAACACTACCAATTGGGATACCCGTTATTCTCTGGATAATTCGGCCTTGGAAGTGTGGTCTCCAAAATTGTTAGAGAGAATTTTGAGAGAGGGAGAGAGTTTCTGCAGAGAACCTTCAGCGAGAGGAAGAAAGAACTTCCTCTCGTTCATTTATGTGAGGAAGAGAGAGGTGAGTGGGTTGAGTGAAAATCTCCCCACTCACCACCTTGAACCTAAAATTAATATTAATTAATTAACATTTAATTAATCAAACTTAATATTATTTAAATCATATTCAAATAATATTTATTACATAATCTATAGTTTTAATATAAATCCTATTCATATTAAAACCTTATTATATAAATCTCATTTATATAATATAT
>JAOANK020689187.1:0-11375 GCA_026257165.2 Telfairia occidentalis | reverse complement strand
ATAACATCAATAACAACTTTATTGACAATAGAGTGTGTTTACAAGCCATTCGAGTTTTAGGACATAGACACCCAACAGCAAGATAGCAAGCAGGAAATATATACTATGCATCGATCGTCTGACCCACTAGGTCAGGCTCCAGACCTTTAGCACTTTGCCTGAAATTTTGCACCAACAATGTTCATTCTCACTAGTCTCTTCGTGCATTTATTTTTCTTCTATAAATATTAATCTTTTGTCTCAGAATTATAAGACGAATTCAATATTTTCAATACTAGAAACAAATAATTAAGTTTGGAAATGAAAAAAAAAAGAGTTAAATATACAAAATGAGAATCCAATTTTGATGAAATTGAAAGTTTATGGTGACAATTGATACAACTTGAATTTTGATTTTTTTTTCCTCATTTTTTTATGAAATGATCTAATCAAGAAATCTTAGTTTAGTGAAAATAAAATTAAAAACTAAAAAAAATAAAAACCATTGAAAATTACTTAGAATAATGAACATCATTTAATTAGAAAATAATAATGAACCTCAAATATGTGATAGCCACTTTTATAACGTTTTGAGTATACATATCTATGAGGCCAGAAAAACAAACTTAACCACACATGAAATGGATGAACTTCAAAAAAAAAAAAAAAAAAAGATTATAAAAAAGTGACAAGACACTGCACACTATTCGGGCCACTTTTCTTTTAAGTTCTCGTCACTCGAAAATATATATATATCTTAAAGAATTAACTCAGTTTTATAAATTAATAATAATTGAGTAAACTTTTAGTCCCCAAAATTTTGTTATATACATGCAATGTAAGCGTTGCCGACATGAATTTGGACAAAAAATGATGGTGCATTGTTTTAAGGTACACAGTGATAAGCCATGGCCTCTACTTGAATTTCCTATTTTCCATGTCCTTCCTTTTTCGAGTCTCCCCTTAACCAACAAATCCCACACTTTGTTTTGTCCTTGTTTCATGTATGTGCCTCCTACACCTTTATGAATGTGAAATGAAAACGAGGTAATATATCAAACTTTAAAGATTTTTCGCACACATGTTACCGACTTTGCAAAAAAAAAATGTTACAAGCACATAAAAATTTTCTCATCGATTCCAATTACAAAAACACTATATCAAAACTTTCTAATATTCACACTATTCTCCCAACTCTCAAACAAGAGAATACAAGAAATGAATTTAATTAAAGTTAGTATACCAAACTTAGTGTTTCTAACTGAGATGAATAAAACTAAAACCCATGAACCTCTTATATAGTGTTTGGAACCCATTACCTCATTCATTATTTCCGATGTGAGATTTTCACTCTTTTAATATTTTGCCAAAAACTGAACAATTTATCAGTCTGAACCGATTTCAATCGAGCTCTTCTAAGGTCGGACCTACCAAAGTTCTAAGATATATTTTCTCATATAGGAATTAGTAATTTCATTTCTGCTTGAAGTCTTGGTAAATATCTCTAGAAATAAGAGGAAAGACTTCACTTGCAAGATATACAATAAAAACCTACTTTCTGCTAATTAAGTTCTTCACAAACTCGATTCTAACTTGAACATGAGTGTATGTAGCTCTACCTCACACCAATGCACAGTTCCTTTGTTTTGCAAGCATAGTTCGTTTGATTATTTCACTCAAATCAAATTTATAGTGATCTAAAATTTGGCATCAACACAATAATTCTCATGTGTGTATGTTTGTGTGTGTGTCTATATATATATATATTATTCGATTGGACTGTACCTATGAAATTGAGTGCGAACTCCCATTTCAATTTTTTATCGAATTAACCGATTAATAATTTGCTTTTCCATCATACATTTATTTTAAATTTCAATAATTTTTTAAACAATTTCTTTTTTGACATATTTCATTTTATTACGAAAATAAATCATACCTACTTTTGGTCCTGATGTTTCCACACTTAAAAAAATTGTGATATATTTCTCAAATCGTTGGTTCGGTACTAGCTTTTCCACAAAGCAAAATACCTAATATTTACAACTCTTTGATTGTTAAAGGTCAAGATATTGTCGGTCAAAAAATTAACGTGACTTGTGAAGTACAATAATTATTAGAAAATAATCGAGTTAGAGTTGTAGATATGAGTGCTACAAATGGTCTAATGAGAGGAATAGAAGTGATTTATACGAGAGCTCCTCATAGTGTTCTAGTCGCAAAGCGACTCTTGATCGAATTTTCAACGCGTTTAGAGAGCCTATTGAAAATTTGAGTCCTATAGATCATACTGTCACACGGTGAGATGTAGGTAAAAATAGATATGGAAGAGCCATTGTTTAGGGAGAGAATTTGCAACAGTTTGTTTTTAATAGAGGCTACTGATTTAGTTTCTGACATCTCACTCAAATAGTCAAATTGTGTCATCATTTTTTAAAAAAAATTGACAAACATATTTATTCTTAGGGAAAAAGAAAATTCAGTTTTTCACTCATATATTTTGTTTGTACGAGTCAATTTTACTTTTATCAAATTTAATTCTAAATATGAATAAATGTTATAATCGATACTTCATTAAAATTAATTACTAACACACATTTGAAATTTAACCATAAAAATGCCTAAATTCAACTAAATTCAACTAAATCAATCTATTAATATATCCAAATGCCTACAATATCAAATAACAAAAAAAAATGCTTAAATTTAATACCAAAATAACTGAATCCATAACAATATTAACAAAAAATTGTTTTCACCAAAAAACATTATCGTTCAACCACAATACTGACAATACGCATTATAAATGTCATTAAATTTTGTTCTAATAATTATTTTAATTTTAAAAAATTGTAAGTATAAATTTTCTGACAATCAATTTAAATTGAATTGGATTTTTTTTATGCATTTGCCTAATAAGTTAACAGATTAAATTTTGTGGAAAATTTTTAATATGTTTAAATCTTATTTTAGTTACTCAATTTTGAAGTTTTCCATTTTAGTTCCTAAACTTTCCAAATGTCTATTTTGGTCATTGAACTTTCAAATTTTTTCTGTTTTAGTTCTTGAACTTTTAAAATGTTCGTTTTGGTCTCTAAACTTTAAAAAAAGTAACCATTTTAGTTTTTATCTTTATTTTATTTTTAACAAACTAATGATATAGTTTCAAATATATGAATAAATATGTCAATGTGAATATGTATTTAAACCACATAAATTGAAGACGAACATCGAACAAATAAAGTCAAATCGAGCATAGCTCAACTGGTTAAAGATATATCTATATGACCAAAAAGTCATGAGTTCGAATCCCCTTACCCTACATGTTGTTGAACTAAAAAATAAAAACATCGAACAAATAAATAGTAGATGATCAAATTATATACTAAGGACCAAAATGATTGTTTTTTTTATAATTTCAGGGACTAAAATAAATATTTTGAAAGTTCAAAAACTAAAATGGAACAAACTAGAAAGTTCATGGACCAAAATGGATATCTTAAACATTTAGGGACTAAAATAAAACAAATTTAAAAGTTTAGAGACTAAAATGAAATTTTAACCTTTCGAAAATGAAAGCTCTGAAATAGGAATTTTCTAGAACTTCATTCTTTTTTTTTTAACAAAAAATTATAAAAAAAGATTAACAATGGCCAAGTTTTTTTTTTCCTTTTTCAATAATAATTGCCAATAATTTGTAGTAATTATTACAACCTGTCACGCGATGATATTAATCTTTTATATCCAAGCGATACATATTTGGTGGATAACTTTTTCCCCCCAATAATTTTATTGGCTGATTCCTAAAATGGGAACCACCAAACACGTGACACTTGGCATAAGAAAATCAAAATACGTAATTCAACAGTCAAATTTAAGTTATTTTTTTATTTTTTATTTTTTATAAATATTATTAAATAGTAGTTTTTAGAATTTCCAAAAAGGAGTCTTTGTTAATTAAAAAATAAAATTTAATAAAGGACTTCTGTAGAGATGAATATCTAAGTAAATTATTTATTATCAACAGTTTATTTACACAGTATTTTGTCCAAAAAAAATATCTCATTTTTTTTTATCGAAAGTAATATTGCTTTAATTACATATTCCATTTTTATTAATATTTTCTAAGGTAACCTATTTTTCACATTATTTTTTAGAAACAAAATATACTAAAAAAAAAGTCCATTACGTCAAAATAAAAAAATCCATCAAATTTTGCATTGAATGAACAATCCATAAATAGAATAAATAGGCTGAAGGAGGTGAGGAAACCCTTGGCTCCGGTGAGTTCCACGTGTACTTAAACCGCCACCGCTGGTGGACCCCACAAGAATCAATTTCTTACAGGAGAAATCGTGGGCCCCACTTTCGTGAGCTGGGTGCCACTTTCACCAACCCAAGGTCTCCCCTACGCCTCAAACTCCAATTACCCTTATTTGTCCCTTATTATTATTTTTTAATGATGATTATATTAAAAATTCATAATACTTTTTTTTTTTAGTAAAATTCATATTCAAACTTGAATATTATATGTCACTATGTCAATATTAATTAAAAATTATTTTTTTTCTCCATAAAATTTACCCATACTTTTGTAAAGTATTAAAAATTTATTTATACTATAATGTTAATGATTTTTTAGAAAATTCATACAGAAGGTTCATCTATATCAACATATATATATACGTCGTTGATAGAAAAGTTTAGATATAGAATTGAATTAAAGGAATTGATCATATTTACATTATTTTTTTAAAAAAAGAGTAAGATTATAAAGTTAAATTAGAAACAACGTGATATTCATGCTAAAAGTCACTAAAATTGTTTTCCAACAAAAGAGAAGGACGGTGCCGTCGTATTGGTGACCTACTTTAACTACTCTAAAATTGTCCTCCTCTTTTCTATAAATTTATAAGGACATTCTCATCTTTCTAAATTGTTAACGTTTTTGCCTTACGTCAAAAAATTATAAATCACTTTCAACTATATCCTCCTACGTTTTGAATTCAAACACCACATGCCATTAAAATAAGCAAATGAGTTGAAAATATTGTGAGAAATAAGAATTATCATAAGAAAGAAAATGATATGTAATGAATAAATAAATCATTAATGTAAGAGAGAATGAAATGACATGTATTGTACATTTCAATTCAACTCACTGTCTTACCTCCTAGTAATGTACTATAATCATCTTAAAATTTTGTGTATAGCTAAAATCTCTTGTGATTTCTTCTCATAGAAAATAAAAGTCTCCACTGTTTTTAGTAACTTCATAAAATGAAAGAGTCTTGCAAATTTAAAAAAAAAAAAAAAAAAAAAAACTTCGAAATGGTAAGACATTATCGTTTTTGCGTCTACAAATTTTCTTATATTATCATGAACAATAATCAACTGACACCTACGCAAAGAAAGATACATGAATGAGTTGACTATGTATCAAAATGAAGAAGATCCTAAAGCTATGTAAATATGATGCAACAAGATTAAAAAAAACTTCCATTTTTGGTGGACCATTTGATAGGAACTTCATTATTAAACGTGTCTAGTTTAGAAATTTTAAAATTCATTCTTCTACCTAATCTAAATCACAAGTTTACTCACATGCCAACTTCTAAATTTGAGGGGAAAGAACTCCAACGAGAGTGAAAACATGACCTATTGAATTAGAATATACCTCTAACTTCTTTTTTTTTTTTTTTATAGTTGAACAATATATTAAAAAAAGGAAAAAAAAATACCCCAAAAAAAAAAAATGATATGAATAATCCAAAGAGCATTTGTTGCATACACACTGGCTAAATCAAAGCAAAGCCACTGCAAGCTGGCCTTATAAACTTCCAACATCCATAGCAGAGAAACTTGACTTGATTCGTTATGTATGAGAACATGACTAATATTCCTGGTGTAAAATTCGGGATACTATTGCTTCAAAACTTATTTAATTTATTTTTTTGGTCAATATCTAACATGAAATTAATGAACATTTTGAAGTACGGTAGAAATAATTATAATCAATGTCGACTCAATAAGATATTAGAAATTTGAAACACAAAAATATAGACATGAGATATTTTTTTTTTGGTCAAAAAACCAAAAGAGGTTAAAATTAAAGGAATGAAGAGCATGTGGATTCCAAATTGTCGATGTGTATGAATCTTAGCTCACCTCAGCTCTAGGGCTCTACCGCCATGCTTACTTGTCACTGAATCTTTGGACGACATTTGTTGTTTGTCCTTTCCATTTCTACTTCTATATAAACCCTTTCTTTCTCCCGTCTCCCTCTAACAAAATCACCTTCTTTTCTTCTACCCAAAAATGGTTCAATTTTTTTTACTCCTCATCTCCCTCTTTCTTCTTATTACTCTTCTTCTATTCCTACGTGCGATTTTCTTGGAAAAAAATGACAACAAAATTGCCAAGATGCTACCTCCTGGTTCGATGGGTTGGCCTCTCATTGGCCAAACCATCCATCTCTACTCTCAATGTCCATCCATCTTCTTCCTTGGAAAACAAAAAAGGTTACAATTTCATTACTTGAGAACTCGAATTTATATTCGGTAATTATTAAGATCCACGTGGGCAATCGAGTAAACAATGTGACTGACAATTATGTACAGGTATGGAGAAATATTCAAGACCCACATTCTTGGGTGTCCGTGTGTGATGATGGCGAGCCCAGAGGCGGCTCGGTTCGTGCTGGTGACGCAGGCTCATCTTTTCAAGCCCACATACCCGCAAAGCAAAGAGCGTCTAATCGGACCATCGGCTCTGTTTTTCCAGCAGAGCGACGCCCATTTGCGGCTACGTAAGGTAATTCAGAGCTCCCTCTCGCCGGACCCTGTTCGGACCTTGGTCCCTCTCATCCACGCCCTCGCCTCCTCTGCATTCCCCTCGTCCCTCCATGGCCATCTCATTAACACCTTCCAACAAATGAAGAAGGTGAATTTCATTTCATTTCCTTCCCCTTTTCTTTTTTAATCGCCAGAGATGCTCTGTAAACCATGACAAAAAAAAAAATAGAGCTGTCAAAAAGTTTTGTGTTCTTAATTTAATCAAATGGGGACCAATTATTCCTTATCAATTATTTAATAGTATCTCTCTCTCTCTCTCTCTCTTGCTGACTTCCATAGCCTTTGTTGTCGTTGTCTCCGTTTTCTTCACTCTCCAAAGTTCTCTTTTGAAGTCGGAATTTTGGCAATTTTCGGGCATTTGGAGGACGCCAATTACAGAGAGGAATTAATGAAGAACTACTCCATAGTGAACAGAGGCTATAATTCTTTTCCCACCAACATTCCCGGAACCCTTTACAAAAAAGCACTCAAAGTAAGTCGAAAAAGTTTTCAAATAATTTATCAACATTCCGATTCCTCAAACTGTTTGATTCTCAACTCAATTTTATTTCGAAAAGGCGAGAAAGAGGCTGGGAGAGATCATAAGCTGTATCATCTCACAGAGAAGACAAAAATCAACGGAATTGGCGGAGAAGAATCTGTTGGGGTGTTTACTAAAATGGAGAGATGAAAAAGGGGAAACTTTGAGCGATGAACAGATCACCGACAATGTCATCGGAGTTCTGTTCGCCGCTCAGGACACGACGGCCAGTGCTCTGACATGGCTTGTTAAATATCTCCACGATAACCACAAAGTTCTAGAAGCTGTCAAGGTAGTGATGATAAATGTGTGATTGTATTTTTGTTTTGGGACAAAACTTGCTTACACCAAAATTCCTATCGACTTTCTAAGGTGTATTTTTTTTTATAAGTATTACTTAATATTACTTCGTACCTATGGTGTCATATTTTTATTACTTTTAATAATCTGAAGTGTACTCAGGTTTAGGAATGGTTGTTCTCATAATCGTAGTACCAAGTACTTCTTGTCGAGCTCTAATACGATCAGATTTATAAGTAAGCATCTCTTGTAAAATATGAGTAACACCAAATCCTTCTAAAGCCTAGACCTCCATTTTTCTACCTATTGTCCACCTTAATAGCTCTTCATCTAAAGAGGTATTGTGAAGTAAATTATCAAAATGTGAGTAGAGTCCCAAACTAATTTGTACGTAACTATTATTCTTTTTAGCGGCTAAAAATGTTAGTAGAATCTATTTATCTATTAAATACAATAGAATTAGATTGATAAAAATACGACGAAAGTTAATAATAGTTCTCTACTTCATACGTTGAGCTTAATTTTTAAAATTTTACTTTTTATATACGTAGGGGTTTGTTTGGTACATTGATTTTTGAGGATTTTTTTGCTAGTTCGATGAATGTAGAGTAAGAATCGAACCTTCTTCAACTATAAAGAATGCAGTTGATGTATTGAAGTATATTGGATATTGTAGGTGGAGCAAAAAGCAATTGAAGAAGCCATTAATGGTGGGAGCCGACCAATGAGCTGGTCTCAGACACGAAACATGGTGTTTACCAACAAGGTAGGTCAGAAAAATTAAACAAGTGTTCTAAAGGTAGAAAAAAAAAGAAGTCAAATTAGGGTTTTTTTCTTTTTTGTGCATTTTTTTTAATTTATTACCTTGAGGGATGAAGTTATTTGTCGGTTACATTTTTTTTTTTTTTTCTTTTCCCATCTTGGATGAAATTTTGGATTAAAAACAGGTAGTGTTAGAGAGCTTGAGAATGGCGAGCATTATATCATTCACTTTTAGGGAAGCTGTGGCAGATGTTGAATACAATGGTAAGTTGGTAAAAACCACCCTCAAATAATAAATAAAGGAGCCATTTTGCCTTTCATCAATTACTTTAATAAATTTTAAAAATTGTGGAGGTGAAAATTTAAATCTCCAACTTCAAATTATTATACTATTATTTAGTTTAACAACATGTGAGAGGAAAATTCAAACCTCAAATCTTTTTTATTGATAATATATATTTTAATCAACTATTCTTAAGTTGACGATTATTCAATAGATAGACAATTGATTTTGAATATGTGAATTAACATATAGTGACATGTCTTAAAACTAGATAAACTACTAGGATAGGTCTTAAATAGATAGATATTAAGTCACAAAATGATTATTTAAAAATAAAAAAGAAAAAAACAAAACTGAGGCACATTGGAAAGGTTGAAGGAAGAAGAAGATGATTGATATATTCCTTACTTTTATTTTGAACAGGATATATAATTCCAAAGGGTTGGAAAGTAATGCCTTTGTTCAGGAATATTCATCACAATCCTGACTACTTTGTCGACCCTCACAAATTTGATCCTTCAAGATTTGAGGTATATTTGAATCAGCCAACACTTTCTTTTCTTTTTTTTTGTTTTTATCATACCAAAAAGAAAATTCTTCTCTCTTTTCTTTTCTTTTCTTAAAGTTTGATGTTCATGTAACTACAATTAAAAAAATTCAGCTATGACTTACAATAAAGATAAGCCATTTATGTGAAAACTGAAAGTGCAAATCATATGAGCAACTACCTATCTTTCACTTTCAACTTCCGCCAAACTGAACATAATTTAACTGGTTAACGACATATCTTTCTAACTAAAAGTCATGGATTCGAATTCCCTTACTGCACATGTTTTTGAACTCAAAAGAAAAAAAAAATTTCATCCTCTCAATTTTTCTTCATTTCAATATAATAATTATCATAATTAAGTAACTAAAGATTATGTTAGTAATGTAAATATAGTTTCAAACCAATTAAAATTAATTTGAAAATATTTAAATAAGCATATAAGTAAGGAGATATTTTTTTTTGAAAAAAAAATTAAGTTCAAACATCTCTATCATTTTTATAATTATTTAAATTTAAAAACAAAATCATGCATACACCAATTAAAAAAAAAACAAACAAACAATCAAAAGTAGATTAGGACAATATGCTGTTATGTATCGATTCTGTTTTTTTCCTTAAAATATGTCTAAATTCTTCGTTGAAGTATTTCAGAAAGGTACTTTTGTTATAACTTTTTATAAATTTCTATAATTCAAAAGAAGATAATTTTTATACCTTACTCGTAAAAACTTTTTGTGCATCTTGAAATACTGTTTTATAATTCTAACTTAAAAAAGGGTCTGACAGGTTGCTCCAAGACCCAATACTTTCATGCCATTTGGCAGTGGGGTCCATGCCTGCCCTGGAAATGAGCTTGCCAAGCTCGAAATCTTGATCATGATCCACCATCTTGTCACCAAATTCAGGTCCTTATTTATTTAGTTTTTTTTAATGAATCTTTACAAATATATAGTGGAGATTTGAACCTCTTCCTTTAAAAATGTTACTAATATTTTAATTAATTAAACCATGCTAAAATAGACTCAAAATATGGTAACTAACAAAATTATTATTATTATTTTTTGACATAGTTGTGTTTGTTCGCAGGTGGGAATTTGCAGGACAAAGAGATGGGATTGAGCATGGGCCATTTCCAGTGCCTATGGATGGGCTCCCAATCAGACTCTGGAGATTATCCACCTGAAAATGGGCCATATGTCACTAGAGCCCAAAGTGGGCCCTCTCAATGAAAATGGGCCTCATTTCAGTAGCCCAAAATAGGTCTCTCACTGAAATGAACCTTTTTTTTTTTTTTTTTTTTGTTTTTGCCCCGCCGACTGCAATTTGAATTGGCTATTTTGGCGAGTGTTAAATTTGCAATCCATCCACCCACAAGCAAATATGGTGGTTTGGTGATATAATATTTTTTTTCTCTTCATTGCAATCCCATGTAATTTTCTACAAGCTCTTCAAAAGTATTAACAGAGCATAATTTCTCCAAACGGAGAATTTTAACTCAATCACATAATAATGTTCTCCACTACTGTGTTGCGATCCTACCTTTCTTCTTTTATTGGTCAAAATACTTCCTTTAGATTTCAGATGTTTAGTTTATCAAGTTGTTGTTTATCTTTATTTGTTTTTATTTTGGTTTTCAGATTATTGTATTTAAGACAATGAAATGAATGGGAAAGTGAGGAGAATTTTATGGTTTAACTCTCTGAGTTGGAAAATTGAGGTTTCTCAAAAATCCTAATATAGAGTGAGTGGAGACTCACTTGAAAGAGTCTATTGAATACAATGACATGAAATAATGACTAAAAAAAAAAAAGTAAAAGAATTGAAAAATGCATCATATTTATATAGGTTCACCTAAATATAGACTATGTCCTATATTTCTGTAAATAATGCAGACTCCATTAAGTTTAAAAGTCATAACAAACACATTTTAAGTATTATATTGATGATGATTATACAAGAATATTTGTGGGGATCGAATTATCGACTTTTGCGATGATAGTATATGTCTTTATCTACTAAGCTATACTTAGATTGACGATGATTATACAAGATTAATAAAGTGGATATGTAAACTCTCAAGAATAATACATCTCACTTTATATACAAAGCACATGAAATGTCTCCCCC
>JAOANK020689086.1:0-11375 GCA_026257165.2 Telfairia occidentalis | reverse complement strand
TATATATATTTGATTTATATGTTTCACAGGTGTAATTTCGTTTAACTATCATATTTGATTTAACATCCCCCCCCTCCCCCCCCAATATTTTTGATCAATTTGTGAGACCCTTCCAGTTGTATGTTAGAGTGTTTGTATTAGATTGAATTTATGGAAATTATTGTTTATCATGTAATTAAAACTTCTTGACTTTACATGCTGAGAAACTTTGTAAGATTGTTGAATAAGTTAGATTGTGTTGATAAGTATGTTGAAATTATATTGTTTGTATTTGAGGTTGTTTGCAATAGTGTTAAATTGAAATTTGTGAGATGCCTATTCAATGTAAACACGTGTTTAGCACGTTAGATGTAGTTTGTGAATGATTGGGTAATATTTGAGACGAAAGCATGCTGAAAATTGGATGTAATTTGTTATTATACAGTTCATGAATATGCCATATGTTTTATTCTTATTTCATTTTAATAGCAGCCCAAAATAGTGTATGGTTTTGTGAAGAAGATGAAGCAGAGAAAAATAAAGAAGTCAAGAAGCCTGATATTTCAAGACCACCATGAAAAGACATATATCAAGAAGCCAGGAAGCTATACTTCCACAAGTGAATGTATAAGCTTTTGTTTGGGCTAGTGTGTTTAAAACACATGTTATATTTCTTTATTTTAGTTATAGTATGTGTATAAATTGATATAATGTACAAACTTGAACAAACTTAGGTAATATATATGGATGCTTTGATCTATTTTGGTTCAAGGATATATTAAATTGTTATATTTTTATATTTGACAGGTGTGTACAAAAATTCTAAAATGTAGAAATATGATTTGAAAAATATCTCATCACAAATTTTTCCATCATTAAAATATTTTATGTGACAGTTCAAATAATCATGGTTAATTAATTTATGATAGTTCTACAAAACATGGATGTCAATAAAACAGTTGTTGTGACAATAAAAAATATGTAATTGAAAATCTTTATGTGACTACTATGAATCGTCATTGCATAATTTTTCTTGATGATTAGATACCTTAATTCAAAATAATTGTGACATAGAAAAACGTCATAGTTAATATATTCTTGATAGTAATAATTTGTCATTATTAACGTTTTCGAGACGGTTAAAAACTTTCAAAATGCAAGTTTTCTTGACAGCAAAATGGATTGTATTGCTTTCTTTCTCGACAATGTTCAATTGTCATGAAAATAAAATTTTTGATGGTTTAAAAGTGTCAGTAATAATACTGTCGTGACTGTGTTTATTTGTCGCAATTAAATTATTAATGACGATTTCCATTACCGTCATTGATTCACTTTTCTGGAGGGTCGATACAAGGATGCCAAAAAAAAAAAAAAAAAGGACGTCACAAATTATGTTTGTGACAATATTTTAGCGTCATTAAATGTTAAATTTGTAGTAGTCATCACCTTGTTTAGCTACCTATAGTCAATACACATTCTCATAGTACCATCCTTTTTCTTCACAAATAACATTGGTGTACCCCAAAGAGATACAATAAGTCTAATAAAATCCTTATCAACTAGCTACAGCAGCTGCAACTTCAACTCTTTTAATTTTGTTGGGGCAATTTGATAAGGCGCTTGAGAAATTGAGATTGTGCCAGAGATTAAGTCAATCACAAACTCTACTTCCTTGTTTGATGGTAAGTCAGGCTAATCATCTCAAAAGACATCTGGAAATGCTCTTAGCATAGGTATATCCTCAAGCTTCAATTTATTGATTTGGGTGTCAACTACATGAGCCAAGAACACTTAACACCATTTTCTAAGTAATTTATAAGCTTTTAATGTAGAAATTACACAAGATAACAAAATTTTCCTTTCACCTTTAAAACTCACCTCGGGTTGTCATGGCCGTTTAAACACCACTTCTTTTCGAAAACAAATTGCATGATATGAAGACAAGAAGTTCATACCCAAGATAACATCGAAATCATGGATGTCTAAGGGTATTAAATCAATTCCTCACCGTTGATCTTAATCATGCACCTCCGAAACACACTCTTTGTTAATAACGATTTTCCAACTAGCGTAGCTACTATTAAGTCATTAGGCGATGACTTCAATACTTTGTCAATTTTTACCGAAAACATGGGAGAAATAAAAGAATTTGTTCCACTAGGATCTATTAAAGTAATAACATTCTCATCAACAATAGATAATCTACTGTTGTGTGTGTGCGTTGGGTGATAAAACCACACAAAGTGATGTGCAAGTGTACACAGCTACAACAAGTGATATTTATATCATCCCCACGAGGATTAATGGTAGATTTTAAACTATCTTGACTTAACCACTTAGTGAATTTAAAGAATGACAAAGGATAATTATTTTGTGAATTCTTATAATTATTGCTGGAGCAAATTAAATAACAGAACAAAAAGAATGTTTTTGCTATTGAAACGATGAGAATGAACGGGTTCATATTAAGGTAACACGTTATTTTCCTTGAAGCAGAATGTTGAAGCAAAAGAATTGCAAGGTCGAATCATACAACAATAGTCCCAAAATCCTTCTAGATCTCCCAGTTATCTTAAGTTAATTACCATTAACCTATATGAGTTAAACCTATTGTTTTTGTGCATTAGGTGAGTGATTATCTCTAACCTCCTTACTTAGTTAGCACTAACCTAATCAAAAGGCTAATATATTTTAAAATCAATCTACTCCTTGTATTTTCTCCCAAAACATAGAGAAATTATTTATGCATGTTGGCCAGGCAGACATGAACATTAAAAATAAGAAACACTTCGAGAACAACTCAATCTACAAATTTAACTTCAAATCCCAAATCAGTTCAACAACATCTTTCTTAATCCTCACCAAAAGGTGATTAGTTCATGCTAACACAAATAAAAGATAGCAGCAAATAAGCATAAATAGTAAACGAGTTCATAATGAAAGAAAACTATAAAGAATTGCAAAAATTAGTTGCTCCACAAGAATTATGGCAAAATTGTTTCTTCGGCTTCAACCGTCAATGAAGTTTCTGCCTTCTACTCTACGAGAATTCAAAATGTAGCAGTAGTGGTAGATGAACTTTTTGTGGAAAACTGAAATGGAACTCTACAAGAAAATCTAATTGACTAAAAAACTTTTTCTAATTGGCAGCCTTCTTTCTATTTATTGGTTTTCCATTGTGATTAAGAAACCTATTAGGTTAAATCGCCTACGTGGTTCTCATTTAATGGCTGATTAATTTTGTAAAAGAAGTATTTGCTTCCATATTTGAGTTTTCATTATCTTCACGTGGATTTCTATGTCCGTTTTGCTCCAGAATTGCTCGATTAATAATTTTGCTAAAATAATGCTCTATCATTTATCTGCTTAAACAAAATATCCATAATTAGTGGTAATTAACTTTAAATTCCTTCTATTTCATTCAAATGCTGGCATAAATAGAATGATGCAACAATATAAAGGTCTCATACATGCAACACAAAGATAATTCAAGCAATTATTTCATAATTCAAAGACATTTTACAGCAATAAAGGGATGAAATCAAACCTAAAAAACTCCTAATAACTCTCTTTTGGAGAGTTATCAGGTACCTGTAACAACTTCAGGTGACACTCGAGCATTTTGTTGTGTTATTTCGAATACCTTTCGTTGACTCCGAGATCTCCCAACCTGTCCTTTCCATTTCACGTCACTGGAACTAGCAACATTGGCCTAGATTTCACTCCTTGTTACTGCAGGTCTTGCTTGCAAATTTAATTACTCTTGACTAGCTTGTGCACCCATTTGATTTTGTTGAACGAACAATCCCTAAGATCTGCCAGATCCCTGAGATCTGTCCGCTCCCTGAAATAATGAAGGACAATATCTTTTCATATGGCCCACTTGGCCACAATTATAGCAGGCGTTTACATCCCTAAGACATTGTTTTGAATGAATTTTTCCACATTGCTGGCATTGGGGGGTTCTTGACTTAGCTATCAGTGGAGTCTGTTGCCAACTATGTTGTCCACGTGATGATCCTGAAGACTGGACTAAACTACTCGACATCTTCAAAGGCAGATTTGAATATGTCCTAGAGCCTGATGATCCACGATACCAGAGTTTAAAATTATGTCGATTTGCCACTCTTGGCGCGAACCCTCTATTTCTACCTCGGTTATGTCTTTCACTTGAAAAGTTAGCTATGCCCATTGAATAATCACGTATATTTCTGGATGCTTGCCATG
Source organism: Telfairia occidentalis (assembly GCA_026257165.2). NCBI lineage: Eukaryota > Viridiplantae > Streptophyta > Magnoliopsida > Cucurbitales > Cucurbitaceae > Telfairia > Telfairia occidentalis. Next base: position 7,169 of record JAOANK020689086.1, on the reverse strand, counting down.
AGCTCTTCCTTTATGATAAACTCTTTTCCACCAGCAGTGTTGCTTCTACTAATTTTCCAAATTCTCCCCACTCTATAGCAGAGCTGGAAGTTTGAATCTCCTCTCGTAATTCGTCTTCAAATTTTCTACATTTATTAACTCTTTCATGTATGGTCGTTGTGGCATATTTACAGAGCTCGAAGTATTTCTTCTGATATTGAAAGATGATCATTAATCTTTGCACAAGTTTCAAAAATTCAGTTCGTTTTGCATCTCTGTAGGATTGCAGGTAAACCTTTTCACAAAATATTTTTTAAAACTCGCTCCACGTGTTCAACTCAGACTCTGGTCATTCTAACTTCCATAGATTCCCATCAATCGCTTACTCTTTCCTAGAATAAGAATGTAGCAAGCCTCATCTTACAGTTCTCTAGAAGATCCACCACACCAAAGCATTTCTCTACCCTCTTAATCTATGCTTCTACACCAGCTACATCAGTTGTTCCTGTAAACGTAGTGGCCCATAATGCTTTCAACCACTCGATTCAAAAGTTTTTCTCTGGATAATTTCTGAACGTCCTCATTCTTATGGCCACTCCTTGAGTGATGTTGGTTATCAATTGCTCTTCTTCGTTGTTTACATTCTCTTGTTGGCCCCCCTGTTGGTGACTAGACAAATCAACTGTTTCTTCTTCTGTCACATCATGTTCACTAGATATTTGTTTAGTTCCGAGATCTTGGAGCCTATGTAGACTGCCACCTCGAGACATAGTTTCCTATGGTTTAATGCATGTCACACAATCACTACATCAAAATACAATTACTATAGAAATGATAACACTACTAAGATAATGTAGAATCTTATGCTCTGATACCAAACTGACACTACCCTCCCTTAGATCACCCTAACCAACCTAGGATGTGTTGTGATGACAATGAACACTAAGTCAACCTTAGGATTATTGTTAGTCTGGCATGAACTGGACTAAAATTCTGATAAATGAAGTATATTTCCTTGGACATGTAATTATGAAATAAGCACATATATATGCATATATTGATGAAGGTACTAGTTGATAGCCCAAATTGATATTATCCACCTCGACTGAATAAACAATGCAACTATAACATATGCACATACAAAATGAAATGTAAGCTAATAAGACTAGTGGCAGAGGTCGGTCGTGATCTGCTCACAAGAAACTCAAGTGTTACCTGGTATCAAAATTTAGGAAGAAAAATGGTGAGCTAAAACTTCCAATGAGTGGAAGAGTTTTGAAAAAAACACATCTTGAAGAAATCATTGAACATTATATCACATGTAGCAAATATTGTACAAAAATAAAATCTGAAATCTTTAGAATCATGTAAATAACCCAGAAACATAGATCATAAAATTAGGCCAAACACATCACTAAATTTGTACCATAAACTGATAATACTTTGCATCGAGAAATCTCAAATGCAAAACAGAGCAAATTTGGTGATACGCGCGTAGAGCATCCTTCAAAGGGAAAAGCACCCTGACACATAGCCCAAAGCCTGTATGTGTGCCAAAGTGGGTCCCAAAGAACGCATGTATCATATGCATACACTATGGAAACACATGCTCATAAGTGTATCGGGAAATCATCGTAGGTACACAATTGTGATTTGAAAACATTTCTAAATAATTCATTAAAAACACTAAAATTATAATCATTCTCAAACCATACTTCATAAATTTTAGTGACACTAATAATAATAAAATATATAATTTTTGCCAAAATAATTTCATAATCATGAAATTTTTTATAAACGATGGTGCTAAAATTCAAAACTAATTTAGTAAATTCAAGTTTCTACATTTCACATTTTTCTTGATAAAAAGAATAAAACATTTAGAATACAACCACTCACAGACTATCAATGGGAATAATTTGGATCGTAAGTCATCCTGATCTCCACTTGGCCTGTAATATCCATCTCATGGCAAATTGATATATATTTAATTTTCAACAGAAATTACATTAAATAAATAACTCATTACCAACTCATTCTCTCTCATTAATTCTCAAATACTATTAGTCCAAATTCTCCATGTACTTTTCTTTTTTTTTTCACAATTTATTCTCTCTCCTTCATGTGGGACCCACAAATCACCTTCACCCTTCTTTAGCTTTCCTTCTCTTTGCAATCCCCACGTGATGTATTTTTTTCCAAATTAATTTTCTTCTCTCTCTCCATTCCATCTCATCATCTTCTTCTTGCTCCAAAAGAAATCTGTATCTGCAACTTTCTTCTTTTCTTTTTTTTTTCAACTTCTTTCATTTGCATCTCCTTCTTCCTTTGATTCCAGCTCCCTTCCTTTTTCCAGATTGCTTCTCTTCTCTTCGATACGCAACTCCAAGGAACAAACTCTTTTTCTATTATTATTATTATTATTATTTTACAAATTTTCCTCCAACATTTCTTCTCCATCACATAAGATTAAAACTATTAAATACTTACCAAATCTTCAATTTTAAATAACTCTTTTGCAAATCCACTCTTCTTTTCTTTCTCTCTTCTTTTTCTCCTTCTTTGTTTTCTGTACTTTTCATCCTTTTTCTTCTTTGTTTCTCTCTCATTTTTTTTCTTTTAAAACTTCTCCCTTCTTTCTCAAAATTATCATATTTTTTTTGCCTTTTTTTGTGTAATAAAACAACACCTGTCAGCCTCTCACACCCACACCACTACTCACATGTACTTTGCCCCTCTTTTTCTTTTTCTTTTTAAATTTTTTTTTTCCAAAAAGCCAAAAGGCCAAAATGCCCTTACAAATGCTCCAACTGATTATGCCACAAGGAAGAAGCAAACTTAGTGCTAACATGAGCAAGGGGACCTCTAAAAACAAGTGAAATAATTGCGAAGAGAAGAAGAGTAGCCTAGGATGGGATAAGATAAAGAACGTTTGCATTGGGCCCTGGGAGTAAAATTTTGCTCGAAGATTTGTTCTGAATAAAAATGATTTGAAAACAAAAGATAAAAATACAATTGTTATCTACACAAATTTGGTGAACAGATAAGAAGTTTGGAAGCAGTATAAGGAACATGTAAGAAATTGGAGAGAGAAAAAGAAATAGGAGTTTGAAGAGCACTACAACCTGATTGAGTTGTGAAAAGAAATTGCCACTGCCATTGAAACCTATTCATCACCATTGTAGTCAAATATAAGAGAAAGATGACTTAAATAATAAGTAATGTGAGTGTTGCATTCAAAATTAGCAAGTGAAGTAGTAGATAGAGTACACACTTTGTAAGCCAATTGATTGTTGTATGTAGCATCCATGGTAGCAAGATGCATAAGTCGATGATGACCCAAAAAATTATAATTCATACTCTTAAACACATTCAAGAGAAGAATAGTATGATAGATTACATATCTAGAATACGATTATAGAAATGTTGGGAGTAAGAAAATTGGATACCCGTTGAAGGGGAGCCATGACCACGATCATGATAGATGTGAAGAAAATGACTCATGTTCAATTGCGCCACGATTCGAAGATAAACATCCACGTTCTCCATCATTCCTAGAAAATTTGCCACGACCTTGAGGTGAGGTGAGTTAAAATTGCATAGTTGAGAAAAACCATCATAAGCAACCATTATAGAAGGCTAAGGAAAGGAGTCATTCGGTTTGGATTGTCATTCAACGACCTTTTCTTTAGCTAAAAACACATGTAATTACTCAAACGACATTGGTTGAAATCTAGTCTTCATGGATGCTATAAAAGTGTTGTATTCAGATGGTAAACAATTAAGAGCATATATGAGAAGGTCTTTCTAATTACTCATAGTGGAAATGTTGAGAAGCTTATCGATCTCCTTGATGCTGCTTGAAATAATCATCAATAGATTCACTTGATTTCTTTGACAATGGACTATAAATCAGATTTAATATTTGCCACATTGGATCTACCGTTGGATGAGTCATGTTTGCTCAATATTCCCCAGATTTGTTTTGAAGCATCACAACCAAATAATACATAGCTACATCGTATAACATGTGGCTAGTTATATGCATATTTCATACAATTTCTCCTTTGAGAGTGTATGAAAAACCTTTCTTTTTTATTTGTACTCATTTTTAGACCAAGGTCTCCTGATAAAGAGATTGATATTTAACTATAATCCTTGATAGAAAAGTTAAATGACTTATGGGTTAGTGACATTCGCACCTATAATAGTTTCAATATTTCTTATTCTAATTTTATGTTGCACTAGTGTGGATGATTAATGATTTTCTAGCATATAGTGATTTATCTACTAAAAGAACAAAGGGTTATGAGGCATGTCATGTTTGCAATGGCGATACAATCTCAGTGGGATTAAAGCAATTTTTTTTTTTTTTATGGAACATTGTCGATATCTACCTCCAACACATGCATGTTGTAGATGTAGGCAACATGACGGAAAACAAGAAATGAGATCAATTATGAATATACTGTATGGACAAGATATTATAAATTATAATTCATTTAATTTTCCTGTGTTGAGCATACATTCTACAAGACGTGATAACAAACATAAGTGAACAGTTAATGAGCACAATTGGACTAAAATAAAGATTTTCTTTGATCTTTGGTATTGGCAAAAGCTTAGTCTACGTAATAAACTTGATGTATTGCATATTGAGAAAAGCAAATGTGATAATTTTGTGGGTACTATATTGAATATTGATTGGAAAGACTAAAGACATCATCAAAACTTGAGGATTTAGCCAAATTGAAAATAAGAAAGAAACTTCACATATAGAAAAATGGGAAATAGATGTGTGAAGCCTCATGCATCATGCACATTAACTGCAAATGAAAAAGTGAGCTTTTGTACATTCTTGAAATCTATGAAGTTTCTAAATGAATTTACTTTTAATAGATCACGGTATGTATATGCAAAAAAAGGGAAAATCTCTAGTTTAAAATATCATGCTTGTCATGTTTTATGTTTAGGACGTATGCTCTAAGATGATAATTTCCATTAAACTATTTCGATTTAAATAAGATATACCTCGAAATTGTAGGTATATATTTGTCTTAGAAATTAACATTCAAAATCATCGCTTATAAGATACTAGATGTGTTCTTAAACTGGATATATAACAAACATACCTCAAGAAGAATTTTCTCAAAATGAGTTTGTGTAAGCTATCCATTGAGAACTAATTCGACTTAAGGAGTAAGAGGATAGACGAGAGGCAAAACATTACTTTTTTCTAGCTAGAACAATGAGTCATTTTGTGAATGATTAGATGAGTTGTTATGGTTGTATCCATGTACATAACTCATCTACAATGTTTGAGAGTGCAACTTAAGCCTATAGTAGAGTCACCTGGGGTTATTGGTGAATTTGGTCAGTTGAAGAGTTTTATTAACTAATCTTTGACCAAGTTTAAAAGTATAACTGAATAATTGGACCACCTTTAAGCCCTATATTATATGTAAAAAAGATGACCCTTTGAGTATAATTTATAGGGATAACTGCATAAACGGTCTATTTTAGAAATCCCATTTTACAAAAGTCCAAATCTGAAAATAATTACACATGTCTGGTAGCCCAAATATAGAATCCAAATCTTTGGGAGGATGATGAATTTTGTTGTAGATTCAAGAATGCGAGAGAGAAGGGCAGAAAGAGGACTATTTAGTTGTTGAGAACCAGGGTCAGAACATAGCTACACAGTCTTAATAGACAACTTCATCAATGATTTCTTTATTTTCTTGTCTAATTTCCATGAATTTATATTCGTTCTTGTTGGTAGAAATTTGAAAACCCCAACAAAAAAAAAAAAAATTAAATTAAAGAAACCAATTTCAGTTTTGTTTCATTGGGGTAGTGTAAATGAATTGAGACGTAGATTCATAATTAATTAATAATGAGAGGTGAAATAATAGAATATAAAATCAAAGTTTAGGATTCAAGAATGCGAGCCTTAATGGAATTTTCAAATCCTCAATGAGTATTAAAGCAAAGTTAAATACGAAATATATAATATATATTATTTTAAATCAAATAAACAAACGATATATAAGAAATACTATTCTTAAATCAAATAAATATCCAACATATATATATAATAAATACGTGTTGCTATCTTGTAATGGTGCATGTATTAAAAATAGAACATCATAAAGAAAATAACAGTTTAGTAGATACATTATAAAATAAACGAGGTACATAAATTATATTGCTAGTATGTATGACTTATGCAACAACATAAATCCCAAGTATATATTGTAAATACGAATACATATGTAAATATACAGAATATATCACTATATATGCACCATATGAAATTAGTGTACTAGCTGTTTTGAATTGTATTGAGCGATATAGTAAAGTTAAATACTCGGTATGTATAATATATACTATTTTTAAATCAAATAAATACTCGGTATATATAATATGTAGTATTTTTAAATAAAACAAATACCCTATATATATAATAAATAAGTGTTGAATGAGTATTCTTTCAAAATGAGTTATATATATAACAGACTCTTAAAAGTAAATAATTGTGCAACATCATCATTTATATATACATAACTAAAATATAATATGTATATATTATATAAACATGATACATATGTAAACATAATTCATAAAATAGAATCCTAAGGATAATGAGCAAACATATTTAGAAAAAATAAATGAAAAAAATCGTACTGCAGAAGTCGTTTGTAGGGGCTAGAGTGAGAGGAAGTGAAATAAAGGAAAATAATGCAGTAGACGTTGCGAATTAAATTGTGAAAAAATAGAAAATTCAAAGATTATGCAATTACGTAATGTAGACAATAGATTTGACTATGCAGAAGATGACAAAGGGTTAAAATATCTTGCTGCAATTTCAAGAAAATTGTTCGACAAAGGAAAAATATGAAGGGTAGTTGGATATGGAAAAGAAGGCAACGAAAAAAAAAAAAGGTGAAAATTGGTAAGAAATCTTTAGGAAAAATATCCTAGTTTTTAGGATTAATTGGATTAATAAATTATTAAATTTATAAAATAAATTCCTTTATCTAAGGAAGGTTTTGTCTAGAGATGGACTATTTAAGTTGACGGAAATGTAACACCCCTAATTGGGAACCGACTTGGAACGTGAATTGGACAAATTATTTTATAAGCATGCAATAGATAATTCAATTTGTTAAAGAGTTTAATGAATTGAA
>JAOANK020688985.1:0-11375 GCA_026257165.2 Telfairia occidentalis | reverse complement strand
ATTCATATTAAAACTATAGGTTATGTGAGAGATATTATTTGAATATGATTCAAATAATATTTGTTTTAATTAATTATTTGAATACATTTAATGAGATTTAATATATATATATATATATATATATATATATTATTTAATTTTAGTTAAAATTAAATTAAAAGATAACTCCCATTGGGAGTTATCAAGATGGGAGTGAGGAGTGTTTTCACTTAACCCACTACCTTCCTTCTCTCACTCTCCTATATATGTATAGTGGAAGAGATAAACAGGTTGATGAAGGAAAGAGACAGATCTCTTTGCATATTGATTCTACTCTCCCTCTCTCAAAAGTTTATTTTTCTTCACTACCAAATTTCTAGTGACCACACTTCTAGGACCTGAGATCCTAGAGAATAGTGGGTGTTTACAAGTGGTAGTGTCCATCCATTTGATAGCTTGTTGTTGAAAGACGATCTGAGGAATTACGTGAAATTCAACAAAGGTATTTTTTTGTTTTTTCATTAAGTTCATATTGGATTAAATTGAAATCACACAGCGATCAATCGCTTTCGCTGGAGATTCAATCCCTTCAATTTCCACATTTGATATACTATATTTATACATATGATATACTAAATTCACATAAAAATATATACGTGATATTCTAAATTTACACATCTGATATACCTTAATAAATAAATAATCATTTTATGTTATAAATGATGTGTGTATTCTCATTTGAGAAAGTCATATAACAATGAAAATTGCAATTAGCTAAATCTTGATTTTCATTTTATCTATGAATCTTGATATACTAAAATTACACATCTAATATATATTGTGTATATTGTGTATTATCATAACTGAAGTATATTAATTGATATAATATTAATATCGTGTGTATTATCATTGCATATATATCTGAAATCATATAAAAAGATTGTCTAGCATAAGCTCAGTACTTTAAAGATTGAGATATATCATTGATGAGTCAATTTATCATAACTGAAGTATATTAATTGAATTTAGATCAATTGATATACACAATCATTCAACTAAAAAAGAAAAAGAAAACTTCATACACAATCATTGATATACAAAGTTACAAACCATTAAATAGCAAATCTATCATTGACATACCAAGTCATGTTCATTAACTAGCAAATCTACCATTGATATACCAAGTCATCATTGTCTAGTAGGGGAAAATGTACATGTTTTACAATGTGACCAACACAACGACAACGACAACATTTTGTATGCTTTCTCACTTCACTAATTGAAGGTATCCTTTGTTGCATTAAATTAGAGTTCCTTCAATATCAAATTCACAAAATTCTAAAAGATCATCACTTCATCAACCAAAACTTCACTAGTTTAGTAATCCAAATAATAGTGATTATCATCTCATTGACCACCATGAAAAATAACTATTGGAATCTAACCATAACTACAAAAATATAAAGCCGATATTAGTATATAAACCAAAAGTTGAACAATGATATACGATATATAACTAATATACTTTATATTTACTATAGCAGTTTATATCATTTATATAACGGATATACTTTATATTGGATATATTTGTTATATTGTACACCTGATGTACTAAATTTTCTTTATATTTACTATATCAATTTGTATCAATTTATATAATAGATATACTTTATATTGGATATGTGTATTATATTGTACAACTGATAAACTAAATCTATAGTATGTCAGTAATATAATTCTTTAAATTAGTTATATCAATGATAGGAAAAAAAAAACCAATAACCTCACATACCTAAATAAAACAATACAAAAATTGAAGAGTATATGTCTGAATCACGCAAATCAAATAATGAAAGCAAGAGACCTAAGAAAAATACTAAATAAATGAATTACAAAAGTAATTAATGGTATATCAATTGATATACCATTAATTAGTATATTAATTACAAACAAACTCACATACCATTAATTAGACATCAATAAAATAGGTTGCTGAAGAAACAAACTCACAAACCTAAATCACTATTGCCACCAAAACTCTACTAATTTTGCTATCGAAATATAGCAGTGTTTATCATCCCATTAACCACCATGAAAAACAACCATTGCAATCATAACCATAACTACAAAAATATAAAACTGATATTACTAAATAAACTAAGAGTTGTATAATAATATGTCCTATTAGATATATATCAGTGATACAATTGATATACTTTATATTTACTATATTAAATTTATACAACTGATCTACTTTATATTTACTATATTAATTTTTGTACAATGATATACGTTATACTGGATATTTCAATTTTATTGTACAAATTTATAGTAGGTCAGTATCGTATTTACTCGTTGCTGGTTGCTTGTAATTTGTCAATATATAGTGCATTTAAAAAAACTATATTATTGATATACTTTATGTAAAATATCCAACTAATATACCTTATATGAAATATATCGTCGATTTTCTTTTATAGAAAAAGTAATATTATTGATATTTCTCATAAAAAGTATATTGTTGATATATTTTGTACTAGGTACGTCGTCACTGATATACTTAATATGATGAAGCATATCATTGGTATATTTGTAGGTAGTATTCAGTGATATACTATGTATTGGGTACATCAACAATATACCTAATATTAAGTATACCAATGGTATACTTAAAAGAAGGGTAAATTTGGAATATTAAAAATTTTAAAAATATGATTTAAAAAATTTGTCATATTTGCAAAACTTAAAAGTTGTCGTTATATTTGCAAATATACTAAAGTATTTTGCTACCCGTTATAATTACTCTTTTATTAACATATTTGAACATAATAGACATATCACTTAGAATGTTATTTGACACATGAGATCTAACTTATTCATCATCAAAATTTGACCAACCCATCAACAAAATACAGTTTTTTTCAAGTGGCATGCACATGTGTCCAAATATGTAACAAAAATAGTAATTTACTGAGGCATAAGCTTTTTGTTAGCAAATTTTATTAATTCTTTTTGGAAGAATCTAATTGAGAATTTTAAAAGATTAAGATCCAAATTAGGAATTGTCTAAAAGATTAAAAACTATTTGGTATATTTAACCTTATTAACTGTTTTAATATAATTGTCCTTGTTCATACAAGGTTTTCAGAAAAATTTGATTCACGAAAATGAACTTAGTTTTTGATTTTGTTGTTTTGTAGTACAGTCTCTAATGTATAATCCTCTGATGTTTTTTCTTAGATACACTTTGATTCGAGGGTTGATGAACTTATTCTCGAGTCAAGAAATTATGAGTCTTCGACTTTAGCTTGTTGAAGAATTGCGAAGTCTTCGACTTCTGGTTTGTTGAAGAAAACGATAGATTTCTTAAAGTCTTCTAGTCTTTGTATTCTTTAGAAATTATTTTGAGCTTCAGGGCGTCTTGGATTTCTTTGGAGTATTCTTTTGCATTCTGAATCTTATGAATGAATCAAGATGAGGGATGACTCCCTTTATTTCTAAAAACTTTGGTGGGTCTCATATGAACTTGTCTAGGCTTGACTTCGTTTGACTTTGGGCCTGATGATTATTGGACTAGCTTATTATGGCTTGATTCAGTCCCCTTTAATAAGCTTGAATTATTTGAGTCAATCTAATCCTAGTTCAATGATTTTGGGCCTATTTAGCTTTGGGCCCAATTGTCACGTGGTACAATCTGACTAGACTAATTTATATCATCAATGACCTTCAATGCAAGGTTTGTCATGTATGCCGACGAATATAAACATTGCAAGATCTAAAAAATACATCGGCATTTAGTCCTCCCGACATAAAAAATTTGTCAACAATAACGTTGGGAGAACCTCGTCGGGGAAGGTTTTTGCCAACGTCTTTACAAAAAATAGTTACACCAACATTTTTAGAAACATTGCATATGTCTATTTTTTTCGACGTGTTTTGGAAACATTGGCATATGTCTATTTTATGACCAACAAAACCCATCATCCTTTCCATAATAATATAATTAAAAATAACTTTAATAACTTTTGTTGACGTTTATTAAAATGTTGGCATATGTCCGTTTTAGATGATGGGCAAAATTTGTAATCCTTTCATAAATAATTTAATTAAAAAAATATTGTTAGTTGCACGCATAGCTAATCAACCAATATTCTTTTTCAACCTATGAGATATGCAATGTTAAACAAGGGCCAATATTAGGACTAAGCAACCCTAAACTGTAGGAGAATATAATCAAGACATTAAGAATGAAAGAACACATAGATCTCAAAATCTGAAAAATTTCACTCACAGTCTCATGCATAATAGAAAACTTACAGATTGATCAAGCTAGGAAGGGTTGAAAATGACTTAGGAATAGTTCCAGTTAGATGATTTTCACTCAGAATTCTACTTGAATGAGAATAAGGACTCATTATCTCAAATACAAACTAGGTGCATTTTAAATGCTCATAATATAGCTTTGAAATTTGAAATAATTTGAAACCAATTATTTACAGGTACTTCATCTTAAGATTACCTAGGGACGATGGTATTTGCCCAGTTAGGCTGGATATTTTCTAGATTCAAAGTGACTAACTTTGTCAGGTCCCAATGATGGAATGTTAATACTAAATATGCATGCAATGTAAAGCTCTTTCTCGAACAACGTGAAATTTTTATCCAAATAGATAACCTTAAGTCAGTCTAAGAACCTAGTTAAAACAATTGAAACTTAATTTTTATTTTAAGGAAAAATAATACAACAATGAAAATGCACTAATAGATAAAATCCAGAATCTGGAGTACAATCAAAACATCCAACTTAAGTTGCACAAACGTTAAGTATTTAGAGCTGCAAGTTCATGTCCACAAAAGAACACACTACTTATAGGGTTGAAAGTGATTTTAGGGCAACGAGACAAGGTTTCAGTAAATCCCATTGTGTTGACAAGGATCTGAGGAAAATAGATATAACTTAAGCAAATAAGACTCATCATAAATCTTTTATACTGACATATAAAATTTTGATATATATTAAATAGACATAATTATCTAGATAGATCAACAAGATAGATCACTTAAACCACTCCCTATTTTGATTATTGTCCTACCACTGCAACCCCACAAAACCTATCAAGCAAAAGAAATATTTACAAGAACATGGAAACGGTCTTTCTTATGCACCCTAAAGAATGAAAATGTAATAAAATCAGAGAGTGTCTCAAATACTAATCAATGTTTAGAAAATTTTGAGCTCTCCAATCCATAGAGGTTAGACAATGAATCAACTCACTTTTTCATTATATATTTTAACGAGGATGGAATATATGATCTAAAACTAATTAAAACTTAAAAGATCAAAATAGAACTTTTTAAATTTTAGGAATTAGGTCATCCAAGAATGTCTAAGTGAAATGAGGACATATAAATTTCCTTCATACATTAACATCACAAGCAAACTCTTCCTATTCTAACTTAATTTTCCTTTGAGTTGGTGGTCTAAACTAAAACACAAACATTCAATCATAACAAAAGGGAAAAAGTCAAAGACATAACTAAGATTATGGACCTGCTGCTCCTTTTCATCGTCCATTTCTTGACCTGATAACCCAGACGACTCTCCAAAAGAACTGCATTGGACCAAGTTGATAAATGAAATAAAAACTAACCAACAAAAAAAGGAGTAAAGTCTAATTAATTTAAAATGAAGCCCCCAGACAGTCAAGCTCATGAGTGAATAGAATAGCATAGCCCCTATGGTGTAGATCAGATAGAAATTTTTTCCTCAGCTAATCAAGTGAATGAAAAATTTTAAACATAACTCTACACAAGAAAAAGAGAGAGGTCACACTTAACTCATCATATAACCTATGACTACCAAATTCATCAACGTAAGTTGATTTTAGTGGTTGGAAAATGTCTCAACAACGTCAAAAACCATCCTCTTTCTTTCTATAATACAATGTAATCTTTCTTTTCAGTAAATTTTCTTAGCAACCAAACACGAAATAGAGAGCGAGATAGAGAGATTATATATAAGCAGAGTGAGAAATTGAGGTTGTAGAGAGGGAACCAAGATCTTACACAGAATCATGGACGCCCTTTTTCTTAGTGTGTCTATCAATTTTGCTTGTCTTTTCAAAGATTGAAGAAGATTCTAGAGAAACAAGAAAAAAAACCCCAATCAATCATCAGAATTAATAGAATGAAAAAGAGACAGAAAGAGATGGACCTTGAAAACTAAATAAGTGTTCACAACAAAGTAGGAAAGTCCCTCTTTTTGTTTTGATCACATCAAGTAATGTTTTTGTCGAATGAAAACTAAATAATGGAGCTGAAGAACATTGAATCATAGTAATCAAATGCTACTAAGGAACATTGAAGCATAGCAAAGCTTGGACAACAGGGCGACGAACGAAGGTGGAGTGGCGAGCATGGGTGGGGGCTAGTGACGACGATGGGGCTGCGAGCAGTAGTGGAGTGGCAACAACAGGGCAGCGATGGAGAGAGGCGTGGGGCTAGCTATTGTGAGAGAGGAGGGAGGGAGGGTGAGAGAGAGAAAGGAGTGAGGGAAAATAAAATCGAAATTTAGAAGAAGGGGGGACAGTTTTGTTTTTAGGGTAAATCTTTCCCGATGTTTCTAAAACGTTGGCATAGCCTTTAAAAATGTCGGCATATCTTATTGAATTAAACTAACACTTTTCGTCGTAAAAAATGCGTCAATTTGCCGATGTTTTTTTGTAAAATGTCCGCAAAATAGTCCACTAATATCGACGTTTTTTAAAAACAGCAGGATAGATATTATTTTTGCTGACATTTGTCTTAAACGTTGGGATTAATTGTTTTGTCTAACGTTTTTTTTTTTCGTCGAAAAATCTTCTGTCCCTCAAAGTATATTTTCTTGTAATGTTATGATAGACAAGTAAATTATTTAGGGCCCGTTTGGTAACCATTTTGTTTTCTGTTTTATGTTTTTGGTTTTTTATTTTTAAAAAGCAGAGTCGTTTGGTAACCAATTTAGTTTTCTGTTTTCTGTTTTTCAAAACCGTTTTGGAAATTGTAAAGAAATTCTAAAAACAAAAAAAAAGAAAGTTTTCAAAAACAGTTTTCTGTTTTTCAAAACTCATTTTTTTCTTCTAAAACTTACTTTTTTAATTTTTTGACATATCTTTCCAACAAATTTGTATCTCCAAAAAATTTCTATTCACCTCAAATTTCCCTCTCTTAAAACTCTTCTTTCCCTAATTTTATATAACTTTTCTTTATTTTTCACTCTCTAAAACTCTCACAGTAGTATAATTTCATTTATCTTTCTCTTTTAACATATTATAATTTTCCCTTTTTACAAATATACTTTTAAAATTGTCAATTTTATGTTTTTGAATTTAATTTGGTGCCACATGTAAATTTGTAATTGGTCACAAATCTTAACATTCAACAAATGTCATTTTTAAAATTTATGCACTCGTATGGATGGATCTCGAAAAAGAGGAAAAGTAATAAAAATGCATGAAGTTGAAACATAATTTTGATTTCTTTTAACATGTGACATTATTCATAAAATAAATTTGGTTCAAAAATTCTAAACCCCCATTTGATAACCGTTTCTATTTTTTGTTTTTAGTTTTTATGTTTTCTGCTTTTTGTTTTTTGTTTTTTGTTTTTTAAAAATAAAAATCATAAATGTTTAATACCCATTTTTTTGTTTTCTATTTCTAAGAAGCAGAAAACCAAACTTGTTTGATAACTGTTTTTGATTTTCTGCTTTTAAAAAAGTTAGAGAGATATGCTAAAGAGAGAAAAATATGTGTAGATGTGAATAATAAACTTTTAAAGACATTAAATATAAATTTTTTAGTGAGAGAATTTTGGTGAAAGAAGTTTTAGAGAGAGAAAAATTAGGAAGAAAAAACAAATAAAGAGAATTTTAGTTAGAGTTATTTAAAAAATGTAGTTACGCACAGAGAAAAAAACAATTAAAGAGAGAGCAATTTTAGACAAAAAAAATTTAAAGAAAAAGAGAAAAACATAGAGAAACAAAAAAGTTGAGAGCAAAAGATATGATAGGAGAAAAAAAGATAAAGAATATTTGTAGTGAGAGAAAATATAAAGGGAGAAATTTTACATAGAAAAAAGTTAGAGAGAGATATTTGTTAGATAATAAAAAGAAATGTGAGAGACAAAATTGAGGGAGTAATTTTAAAGATAGATATGTTAGAGAGAATGATAAATTTAAATAGAGAAAAAATTAGAAAAAGTATTAATTTGTAGAGAGAGAAAAGTTAGGATACGTTAGAAGATAAATAAAAATGAAATTTACACTCAGATAACAGTTCTAGAGAGAGAAAGACAAATAAAAGTTATAAAAAAGATTTAGAGACAAAAGTTATGATACGTTAGAAGAGAAATAAAAATGAAATTTATACAAGGATGAAAGCTTTAGAGAGAGAAAGCCAAATAAAAGTTATATAAATTTTAGAGAGAGAAAAAAGTTTCTAGAGAGGGGAATTTGGGAAGAATAGAAATTTTTTGGAGAGATATGTCAAAAAGAAAAAAAAACTTTAGAATGAAAAATGAGTTTTTGAAAAACAGAAAACTGTTTTTAAAAACTACTTTTTTTTAGTTTTTAAAATTTTTTTACAATTTCAAAAACGATTTTGAAAAACAGAATACAAAAAATTGAATTGGTTATCAAATAACTCTCTTTTTGAAAAATCATAAACCAAAAATAGAAAACAGAAAGCAAAATAGTTACCAAACGAGTCCAATTATTTTCTTTTCATTATCAATTCTATTCTTGACCAAAACTGACTTTTAACATTTTCTTTTAATATCAATACTAAAAACTTTTAACAAAATAATTTTATGATTGAATGCCCATGCATATTATTTACTTCATATGTAGAATATATAATACATGAATACAAGATCTTTTAATAGAAGATCGGTAACAGAACCTAAAAGATACAAATATAAGGGTTTCAAACAGTAAATAACAGCTACATTTAACATACCCTTACAAACTTATGACACCCGAGAGGGAGAAAGAAGTTTGGAAGAAAGAAAGTTAAAGCAATCGACAATATAGGGCTTCGTAAAGAGAACAACAAGCTAGGAAGTAGTGGGAATGTAAGCAAATATCGAACAACACATTCACGAACAAAGTGAAAGTCGATTAAAACATGTTTAGTATGGGCATATAAAATACATGAATGGGAGCCATCTGAATAGACGAACGATTATCATAGCAAATAATAGGAAAAACATACAAGTATAAGTGAAGATCCTTGCATTGTTGACACAACCAAGAAAGTTTAGCAATCGTAATGGCTAAGACTTGATACTCGACCTCAATTAAAAATTGAAAAACAATGCACTATTTCTTGGCACACCAATAAATTAGATTGGACCCCAATATGAAAAAACTTGTAGTAAAACAACAATCAGTAACATTATCAACCCAATCTGAGTCAGAAAATGCTTGAAAGGACAAGAAGCTAAGAGTAAAGAAGAGAACATGATCGAGACTGCTCTTAACATAGCAAAAAATGTGCTTGACTACAGCTAAGTCATGTGTAGTGAGAAAAAGCATATACAAACAAACTTTATTAACAGCAAAACAAATGTCTAGACGTGAGATTGAAAACATTTGCATGAAGACAAGAAGGGGAAGTTCACTAGTGTTGCAAGGTGTTAAAGATGTGCCTAACATCAAGTTGAATCTTATCACGATAGGTAAGTTGAGTGATATGGGTACCAGAGTGAGTTTAGCAGTGTAATATGAAGACACGCTAGAGGATTTAAGGAGGTGGATGTTGGTTACGGACTCTGAAGTTGAATGTTGCCAGGAAAGCAAAGAAGAAAAAGTGGATGCAAGTTTCAATAGCAGGTGGTTCAGAGAAAGGTGTTGAGAAACCATCAGTAATGACAACCAAATTTCGTCGAGAAATTTAGTTTAGTGAGTTGTTAGAAAACCCCAATTATAAGAAAGTATAGATTGAAGAGGTCGCATGGGCATATGCGAGTTGTTGCATCAGAAAGGAGAACTTAGAGAGATACTGAAATCAAAGGTGGAATCTCTAGCGTGGTAGTAGGCTTGAATGCAGTCAAGCCATTAATAGAGAAGACCTTCTTCCATGACAGTCGTGTGAGATGGAAAAGATGGAGAATATCACTTAACTTAAGTGGGAGCACGTGGCTTTGTCTTTAAATGTCTGGAAGCGAAGCTCATGTAGGTGGCTCGCACCTCTGGGTCTTTATAAACGTTGACAGTTTTGATCTGGTGTTGCAAGTATTTTATTAGTATTTGCAACTGTCTTTAATTTTTTCAAGGTTAGAAGTTGTCTTTTGGTGGTGAAGACATATGCAGCGAAAGCTTACAGATTGATTATCGGCTCAGGGTTGGAGATTGTTGGGATTTTGAAGCTTAATCATCAATGAAATTGCTGATGGGAAGCTCATCAAGTGAACAAATGACCAAGTGGAGAGAGAGAAGAATTTTGGAGCCGCAGTATTGTAGAGATCGAGAGTGTAACGACCCGACCTCTAAACGTAGACCACCTAGGGGTTGCTACTAGCATGCATGCTTGTTATAAGATTACTAAACATCAAAGTCATTTGTTTCTCATAACTAGGACATAACTTTTTTCAAACATTTAAAATACGCTGGGATCCTAGTTTTTCTAAAGGAAACAATAACAAACTAACTATGTGTGAACAACCAGTTCACACCTAACAAGAGCACTTAGTTTAGAAATTCGTTAAAATATTCAAATAACGGTAAGGACTAGAATGCAATCATGCGGAAGACTTGGCTGGTGTCCATGGCCCCTAGCAACCCCCCTTCGTCATCCACCACGGCGATCGTGCTTGTTACCTAAAAAAAACTTATACATTTGTGTATTGAGGAGACCATTTACTATTTCTTGAAGCTCAATCTCTCCCCTGCATGAACCATATTGTCAAGAGAAACCATGAACCAGAATAGAAGAACTTGCCCCACCCATCAATTAAACAAATAGTTGGAATTCCCAACGTGATACATTCTTAAATAGCTCGATATTCTTCTTGTTGATCAACAATTATTACAATATCGGATAATCTTGTCATATATTTAATCCCGCCCAATATAAATATATACCCAGTAGATGACCCTAACCCCCGGGGTCAGACATACATCACACCAAGGAATTAAAAATCGGCGATTTTTGCCGATATATCAGATATCGGACGCAGTGGATATGGAAATTAGGGAGTAACATCGTTTTTACCAAAATATCGTCTATATATCAAAGTATCGGCGATATATCACTGATATTTCGATATGTTGATGATATGTCACTACAACAATTCAGACCTTAGATGTCAGTTGATAATTTATAAACGATGACGGATTGGCACAATAATGACAGTTT
>JAOANK020688887.1:0-11375 GCA_026257165.2 Telfairia occidentalis | reverse complement strand
GCATGATTTTATCCATTTAATTGAGCTTATTTGAGTGCAATTGATCCTTTTCCACTGTGCATGCATGTTGTTTAATCCTTCACCTAGAACTTTCCTAAACCTTGAGTTTCTACCCCTTAATTGCTCTCATATGTACTTGCTTAGTTTAATTTCCTTTGCATCGACACTTGTTTGGTTTTTTCTAACTAAAATCAAATGAGTTTCGTTAGATAACTAAGAGAATTGATTAATCAATTCCAGAGGACATTTTATATTACAATTTGACCCATGCACTTACAAGAATGTAGTGGGTTGTGATCAAGTTTTTGCTAACTGCCCTCAACGATCTGAAATTAAGAAAAGAAAACTAAACTAACAACAACGACAATAATGAACAAAAAATGGGCGAGCTAACCATAGCCCCCACTTCAAAAAAGTTGATTGTACAATGCTTGATTAATTGATTGGTGGGTTGAAGATATCTTGAAAGAGGGAGGAGTCGGTTCCCCACGGGTCACATAAAGGAAAAAGATCAAAGGAAACGGTAACAACTTGAACTAGAGGGCCTCACCTGACCTACGTCGAACTCACACCAAATTGAGTACATGTGAAGCTCGACCAGCTTTTCCTCTGCCTCGGCCAACTTTTCCTTGGTCGCCACCCTTGCTGCCTTGCCTCCATCATCATCAGCTCGAGGTTCACCACCTGACCTTGAAGTAGCTCGCACTCATGGGCCCTTTGCTCCAGCGCAACGCAGCACAAAAGAAGGAAGCAAATGATAGAGTATTGCCCCTAATAAAAAAAAAAGGTTAATCTTGATACCAACATAGTATGGAACATGGGAAAGTAAACCCTTACTCGAGAGAGCTCCATTAATCCACCCCGATCAATGAACATGGGATCATTGTACAAAATGGGACCCCATGTAGTTTCTTTGACGTGGGTGCTGCTCATGACCTTGTTGACCCGACGTAGGAGGTCGCGGACATCGACCATGCCCTTGTACCCCGATTGCAGCTGAAGCGTAGTGTCCACTATCGTACCCCCGATAGGGCTGGAGACTGACCCCAAAGCTTGGATAATAGGTCCTCTAAGCTGAAGGGGGCTGCACAGGATGAGTTAGGAACCTACCCTAGAGACGAAGCTCTGAACTTGGATGTGAAGCTTGCTTGAGGAAGAACGGGAACCATTCGTGCATCGCTTAGAGAATCATACAGCCCCCTCGGGCTGGGCGTAGTTGATAACTCTTCAAAAGAGAGTTATTATGGGTCTTTTAGGCTAGTTATCATCTCATTCTTGAATAAATTGTATTTGGTTTATGGAATAACTACTTGATTTACCTTTGTTTTGCGTATAGGACTTTTGAGAACTTTTTATATTGTTGTATTATTATATTTATGATAGCATTGAAATAGAATTGAGGGGAATTGTGCTTTATTACTACTAATTTTGAGTATTTTGTTGAGTAGATAATTGATGAAGTATTATTTTAGCAACAAGATTGAGAGAGCAATTTTGGAGCAAAACGGATCGAGAAAATCCGTGCAAAAATAATAGAAAATTGAAATATGAAAACATATCTATCTTCTACGAAATCAATCGTTAGATGTGAGCCACATGGACGATTTAACCTAATAGGTTTCTTAATCACAATGGAAGTCCTATAAATAGAAAGGAGGCCGCCAAAGGCAGAGAGGAATTTTCTTTAGAGTTCAATTTCAGTTTTTAGTCTTCTTCTTCTATAGAATTCTCTTCAACTATTGCTGCAATTCTTAGAATTTCTTTAGAGAGTCTTCGTTTTTAGAATTGAATTAGTCGAATTCTTTTAGAGTTGGAGTTTTATCGTAGTTGCTCTTTGAATTCACTTGAAGAAGGCAGAAACTCAATTGACAACTGAAGCAGAAGAAATGATTCTTGCAACAGTTTCTTTGGAGCAACTGATTTTTGCAGCCTTTAGTTTATTCTTCCATTATGAAATTGTTTACTATTTTTCTTTATGTGTTGTTGTCTTTTATTTATTCTAGCATGAACTAATCATCCTTGGGTGAGGATTAAGGGAGATGTTGTTGAAATGATTTAGTTTCAAAGTAAAAGCATGTCGATTGAATTGTTTTATAAGTGTTCTTATTGTTTAATGTTTATGTTTTTCTGGTCAATGCGCATAAATAGCTTCTCTATGTTTTTGGAGAAACTATGAGGAGTGGATTACTTTTAAAACACATTAGTCTCTAGATTAGGTTACTTATTGGCTAAGTGAAGAAGTTAGAGATAATCACTCATCTAATGCACAAAAATAACAGGTTTAACTCATATAGGTTAATGAAAATTAACTTAAGATAACTAGGAGATATGGGAGGATTCTGAGACTATTGTTGTGTGATTCGATCTTGCAATTCTTTTTCTCAAGAATTCTACTTCAGGGAAAACTTCATATTACCTTAATCTTAGCCCATTCATTTTTATCATTACAACTGCAAAGCATTATATTCATTCTATCATTTAATTTGATTTAGCATTAGTTATAAAAATTCACAAATAATTGTCTTTTGTTTTACTTTGAATTCACAAAAAGGTTAAGTCAGATGGTTCAAAATCTACCACTAATCCTTGTGAAGACGATATAATTACTTATCACTTGTTGTACAGTTGCACATTGCCTTGTGTAATCTTTTCCTTCACTTACACACGCAACAGTAGTATGACATGCCACCGTTGATATCAGAGTAATAGTTGAAGGTAGAATCCATAGAGGCGTGGAGTTGGTTAGACGCAAAGGGGCAGACTAGAGAAAAAAGACATGAGAAATCTGTCAAGAGATGTGGCGGAGAATGAAGAAAATAAATCCAAGTCCCCTCTCTTGATATAAGAAACGGTAAGCAACCGTGACCGCACTATCCAGTGGGAATGAATGCATTTGGGGACTTGAAGGGCCACGCTTGGGGATGCGTACACAAACAAAATGATGTCCCAGGGAGCCGCTTCATGAAGACACATGGCACAAGTGCCTCCCCCCTATTGAATGTATGGCCCCTTGCCTTTTAGAGCGAGTGGGAAAACCAACAGTTCATTTATAGACAAGTGTAGAACATTGATGATTAAAAGAAAGAAGAAAAACCCAAAGGAAAATCAATGGCAACAGGGTAATAGAGAAGGGAAAGGGAGATAACGACGGCTTCACAGAGATTTACAAAGGTTGATGGGGCACTAGGCCGAAATAAATGATAGTAGGAAAAACGTTTAAAGTGATGGCAATAACAGTAATAGTAGGGAACAATTAGTCGAAGTGATGAGTCGCGCAGGGCAAGAAAAACATATAAGCAAAGAAAAAGAAAAAAAAAAGAATTAGAGATGAAGCACGCCTTCATGGCTGAGGACCAGCGATGGGAGAGAAGCACCGAGAGAAACCGCCATGGGGGACGAGACCTAAGAAAGAGATCGTGTGTTGACCAGATCCATCGCCACGTAAACTAGCACCCCCTCTGCCACGAGGCACTAGAAGGAGGCCTTCTTCTCAGTGGTGGCCTGGTCTTAGTACCTTTCAGAAGCCTCGCAAATGGTCCCTTGGTCAAAATCTGGCAGAACATCCTTCAACCGCACGAGCATGAATTCTATGTTGGGACAGAAATCAAAATAAACCAAATTATTCACCGAAGCAAATAACAAATTAGGTCGAAAGTTAATCACCTAAAGATTATTTTGATTCCTCAAATAAACAACCCACAAATTAGATCACAAGATTAATCAAACTGAAAGTAAAAAGATTCAGGAAAGAGACACTTGACACCGAGATTTATACTGGTTCACCCCAACAATAAAAAGACTACGTCCAATTTCTACATCTGTAGGTTCCACTAAATCAGCTGAAGATTACAACGAAGAAATACTCAATTAACCTTGCCATACAATTTTGCACTTAGTTGTCTTGGTTAGCAAAACAAATACAAAAGAACACTCATTTTTGGGTTTATTCTCTCAAAGAAGTCCATATACCTCTCTCTCACAAAAATAACTCACTCTAGATTTCTACATCTCTAGATTTTTAGATTTCCTATTTGTGATTTTGTGTATATTGATCTCTGGAGTTATAGGTGTATTATAGAGGCTCACACCAAAACTTAATAGGGAAAGGAAAATATTGCAAACCAAATTCTAGAAGAAAAAGGTGATTTTATAGATTTCTTTCTTCAGTTTTGACTTCACTTTTCTCAACAATGCCCTCTGGATAGTAAGGAATTTTTGCTTCTCAAATCTTCCCAGATTCGTCTTCCTCGATTCATGTACGACGATTCTCTATGATCAAAGTTCGAGTGATGAATTAGGCTCCACATCTTAACAATCTCCCACTTGGAGACTATTCATCAAAGAATTGCCACTCCAATTTTACTTCAGTAAAATAACTGGTTCTCACTCCCCTGCAAGATAATCAAGAAACTTGCAACAATAAAAAATGTCAGAAAAATAAATCTAGTCCACATTTTTTATTGACCCTGAGGCATGGGTCATATACGTGAGCTTGTCTCCTAGACGCAAAGAGACACAGTCACATACTCTCACTCAAACTAAGTGGTACCAGGCAACATCTTCCTTTTCAACCACATGTTAGAGAAGATGCCCTTCACAAATTGCTTCACTCCATCATTGAAGCTAGTTACCAAGAACGAGTAACTCCCACTGACTCCAGTATCCCTCTAAGTCTCCACTAATGCAACAAATCGCTCTGAAGGCTTCATTGAATCATGCAATCTGCCAATTGATGTATTTTGACAACCCTCAAAACTAAATTTCTCATTCAGTTTGCTCAATTTCCCTTTCGATGTACATTGATCTCCTTGATCAATCTTGGTTGTTATTGCTGTTGGTGCAACTTTGCCTCTCTTCAAAGCATCTGTAGCTTTAACTTGTATCCACCATTTCTCTGGTCTTCTAGAAACTCTCAAATCAACTGTGTATACTGCAAACTGTCTGTGGCCTATTGCCACCAAATTTGATCCTCTAGTGAGTCTCCATGGGCCATCGCTAAAGTCACTCCTATAACCCCCATCATCTAACTTACCAACTGAGATAAGATCCAATTTGATGCTAGGAACATACCTAAAACCTTGTAGCACCAGTGAGCTCCCACTATTTGTCTTTAGCCTAATGTCTCTAATCCCTCTCGATACAGAAATCTTTCATTCCTCATCCTTACTGAGCCATAATCGCCTAGAGTAAAAGAGGTAAACAATTTTCTATCTAAAGCTACATGTATCGAAGCTACACTATCTACGACCCACCTTGATGAGAAGTCTTCATATTTTGTGTTACTCTCAACACAAACCAACGCATCATGTTCTACCACATTTTCCTGTAACTTAAGCAGGTCATTGCTTATTCGTTTGCACTTGGACTTAACATGACCCTTCTTATAGCAATAATGACACTCTACGTTTTTCAACCAGTCTCTTCTATTACTACTACTACTATTGTTATTTCTACGCCGCTCTTCCACAACCTTTTCCTTACCCTTACTAACAGCTAGTGTTGACCTAGAAGTAGACTCTTTACAAGAACTACTACCCTTCCTACAAAGTTCTTTAGCAACTGCTGCATCACAGATCTCAAAAAACTTAAGACTACCACTCTCTAATGAATTAGACACTGTAGTCTTCATAGTTTTCCAACTATCAAGCAAGGACGTGAAAAGCATAATAGCATTAACCTCATGAGAAAATGTGATATTAGCAAACTCTAACTGATTCCTCAAATTTCTCATCTCCCTTCCGTGAGCATTGACTAAAGTGTCCTCATCCATTTTGTACATGCAATATTGCCTAACGAGATAGCATTTACTGTTGGCAGAGTGGTTTTATACCTATTTGTCAAAGCCTCAATCAAGTATTTTGCAATTGTCGCATTTGCCACCAGACTTGCAACTTCTTTTAACAATGCCAATTTGATAATAGTCACCGCTTGTTCATTCAAGTTTCCCATTCTTCATCGTCCATTCTCTCAGGTATCTTTTTCAAAGCTTTGTGAACTTTATTGTATGTCAGAAAGGCCTGAATCTGCATTTTCCAGTTACCAACATCCTATCCATTAAACTTGTGAACTGATCCAAATCTATCTCTCATTGCTCTTGAACCTGGAAGCTCGGATGTCAGTTGTTGGGAAAGAAATCAAAATAAACCAAATAATTCAAGGAAGCAAATAACAAACTAGGCCCAAACTTAATAGCCCAAAGATTATTTTGATTCCTCAAACAAACAACCCACAATTCAGATCACAAGATTAATCAAATGGAAAGTAAAGAGATTCAAGAAAGAGACACATGATACCGAGATTTATATTGGTTCAGCCCAACAATAAAAGGGCTACGTCCAGTTCCGGCATTGGCAGGTTCCACTAAATCAACTGAAGATTATAATGAAGAAACACTCAATTAACCTCGCCATACAATCTCACTCTTAGTATTCTTGGTTAGCAAAACCAATACGAAAGAACACGCATTTTCAGGTCTATTCTCTCAAAGAAGTCCACAACTCTTTCACAAAAATCACTAACTCTACATTTCTACATCTCTGGATTTCTAGATTTCCTATTTGTGATTTTGTATATATAGATCTATAGAGTTATATGTGTATTTATAGAGGCTCACACCAAAACTTAATAGGAAAAGGAAAATATTGCAAACCAAATCCTAGATAGAAAAGGTGATTTTATAGATTTCCTTCTTCAGTTTTGACTTCACTTTTTTCAATAGTTCCCTTTAGACAGTGATCGCAACTCACTGCGTTACCACAAGTACACGGGTCAAATTGTAATATAAAATGGCCTAAGAGGCTAAGTATCATCCTCTGGGAATCGGGTTACTAATTCTATTTAGTACCAAAATTATAGTTATCAAATTTTATTTTGGGAAAGAAAGTGGCATGCAATTGGTCTAATCTAGCAAGGAAGTAAAATTGAGACGCTAAGAGACACGTAACGAGAGGAAAATCAAGGGACAAGTAGTCATAGGGTGTTGGCATTGTGAAACAACGCAATTAACTATCCAATTAAACTCGAGATATGCAATAGATTACCAATTTTCTAAATCTAAGGTTTATAAAGTTGGGCTTCCCCTCTTGAGGTTCACCAACTCTCACTAAGAACTCACTATACAATGTCTCACTATAAAATGATAAAAATTGGCATAATAGTAACCTATCATGGACCTTACACGCGCCCCTATCACTTTCGCACATAGAGAAACATGCATCTAAATCCCAAAGTCTCACTTTACTACCATTTCTTTCGAACAAAGTAGTAAAACAGCAAGCATTACATTTATTTGCTAAATAAACATACAGATTAAATGCTGGAATTTAGAAGAAAATCGATAAAAATGCATTCCCGACTCAAAATCTTTATTCAATCATCCATAAACACTATCCGACACCATAAAACCAAAGGGTTTAACTAGAAAACATTATTCAAATAAGTTTTGAACAACCCAACATAACAGATTACAGAATAATAAAGAGAGAAGAAACTCACAGGCTGATTCTTCCCCGTCTTTGGCTCTAAATCGACTTCTGTGCTCGTGATTTTCACCCTCAAACACTCGAAAAGCTTCAAATATGCTCTAGAATGAATGCCCACTGTAGTTTGGTCTTGAACCTCAAAAATCGTGCTGAAAATGGCGCCCAAAACGAATTTCTAGAACCCTTGCGGCGAAAAGAAGCATATATAGAATCTGTCGGTAGCATCGAGATGCTATGCTTTAATATTACAAAAATGCCACCGCATTTTTGAAAAATTGGGAAATTTTTTTGAAGTAGCATTGAGATGCTACTATTCCAGCATTGAGATGCTACTATTCCAGCGTTGAGATGCTACCCAAAAAATCTGCATTTTTATTTTTGACATATTTCTTTCGTTCCTTAGCCGAATTTGCTGTTCTAAGGCTCGTTTTTCAGCACGTACAACACCGAATTCATATTTTTTCCTAAAAATGCTCGGTTCCTAAAAATAAAGCAGCAAAGTACACTATTTAACCCATAAAACTACTAAATTTAAGGCCCTAATATAGCACTTTTAGAGTGCTATGAACCACCCCAAACTTAGGATTTTCCTAGTCCCGAGCAAAATTAGAATACAAATAAATAATAGCACTTTAATGGTAGCATGCTTCAAACTCATCACCTGATGCACAATAACATGTAATGAGCTCAATAACGGAAATTTTCATACGTATTCTATCGGCAAGAAAGTCGAAAGCCAATTTTTATCCTTCCTTGCGTGCGTGTGTGCAAGTTTATCCCATTCTAATCCTTACAACCCCAGAGTGCATTTAATGAAGTCTTTCCTAAACTACCCCTACTCTAGTACTAAATTGTTTTCAAGTGAAAAATTCTAACTTAGGAAACTTAAAGAAAAATAAACACTTTTACCTTTTTTTTTAGAACTATCAAATATGAAAAAATGTCTAAAAGAGGAGCCTAGTCAAGACGTACTACCTTCATTCTGGCTTACTCTCGCTTCCTAGGCACTGAGCATCCAGCTACGAGCAAAATCTCTATTTTAGGATCGTACTCACTTTCTTTTCATTTTTCTTAAGCATTTCCCATCGACTAAGGGGCCAAAGAAAGGAAGAGTAACCTCTTTCGACATACTTTATTTAATAAACAAAAGTTTTAACAAGCCTCCTTTATTTAATAATTTCACTATCCAACAATCCGACCATTTTGAAGCAGCTTAAGTCTAACTCTATTACTTACACCCTAAGCCTTCAAGACTATAAATAGAATGACTACGTGCTCGAAATGCAAGGAATTCAAAGAAGAATTTCAAACATAGCTTACTTCAGAAGTATGACTACTAGTTTCCCTATTTCTACGCACGTACAAGGTACAACAAAATCATGGGAAATCATAGTCCTTATCATGCAAGCATGAAAATTCTACTTTTCATCATACAGTCAAGCGATCAAACAATCATGTATTCCTTAAATTGCTTTTTTTGCTTTTTGTGAAAAGGGTCTTATTTCATCAATCAACAATATATTCTGGAGCTTAGTACACAATTTACATGTAATCTATTCTAACAGCACACAGTACTCAAGACACCCCACCCCAAACTTAAAATCATTCATTGTCCTTAATGTATGAAAAAGAAAAGAAAAAGCAAGAGTAAACAGTACTAGCTTGGAGGTTGAGACGGTCCACAATACTACAGGCACGTGGATTGAGTACGGTGTGTTATGGCTCCTAAAAATAGGGGCAAGAAAATAGGTTTTCAAGGAACAGTTGGGCTCATAAAAAAAACAACAAACTAACAAATAAATAAATAAAAAGAAAAGAAAAAGGAAACAAGTGCTTGGGTTGCTTCCCAAGAAACACTTGATTTAACGTCTCTAGCTGAACGGGACATCAAATCTTCAATCTTTCACCACCATGTCCTGAATCCAGCGAGCCTCCTTCCCACATTCATTCTTGATCCTACGAAGCACATTCAAGAAAATATTTTCTTCTACCATGCTTACATAGCAGGCAAAACAACATGAGTTGAAGAATCACATAATGCATATCTAATATTTGTAGGTAAGGGTTTCAATTTTTTATCAAGATGCTTATCTTTTTCAAGCTTCCTATCATGCAGCACAGTCCTACGATGATCTCTAACATGTCTAGCATATGAAGAATCAGGAACAAAAGTAGAGAAATAGGAGTATGAATGGCAAGCTCAACCTCATGCATTTTCCTAAGCTACCACAACGAGATTTTAGCATGCTATCATTCTTATCTACAACAGAAGAAACCACAACATATTCAGATTTCATAGTAGGTTTATCTAAGTCTTCTATTATATAGCACATACTAACCTCAGTAGGGTGTTTAGTGGATCGATAAATATCGAACTTTACCTCATCATCGTCTACCCTCAAGGTTAGCTTACCTTGCTGCACATCAATTAGGGCCCTTCCTGTGGGCAAAAATGGTCTCTCAAGGATGATGGGTACTTCGACATCTTCCTCCGTATAAAGTACCACAAAGTCTGCAGGGAATATGAATTTGTCGACCTTGACAAGAACATCCTTCACTATACCTCGAGGGTGACTGATGGACCGGTTTGGCAACTACAGTAATATTGTGGTGGGTTGCACCTCACCCAAATTTAATCTTCTGTAAACAGATAGAGGCATTAAGTTAATTCAAGCTCCTAGGTCACACAAAGCACTATCTATAAATAGATTGCCTATAGTGCAAGGAATAGTAAAACTCCCTAGATCCTTTAATTTTTTAGCAGATTTTTCTGAATGATCACGCTACACTCCTCTGTTAAGTTCATTGTCTCGTACGCTCAAACTTCTGCTTTGAAGCCATGATCTACTTAAGAAACTTCACATAATTAGATATCTGTTCAAAAGCATAAGCAAAAGGTATATTTATATGCAGTTTCTTAAAGATCTCTAAAAAATTAGAAAATTGAGCATCTAATTTTTGCTTCGTACGTTGAAGGTAAGGGATGGCATTAAGATTAATAGGGATAGAATCAGAATACTTCCCTGATGATGACAGTTTGGGTGCCTCCCTTGATTTCTCCTCAACCTTCTCTTCATCTCTTTTCTTCTCTTCAACTCTCTCGGCTTCCTTTTGATGTTCAGGCTCCTTCAATATTCTACCACTCCTCAAAGTTATGGCATTACAATGTTCCCTAGAATTTAAATCAGTATTGCTTGGGAACTTGCCTTTTTACAAGGTATTATGGGTAGTTACCATCTGGCTGATCTGAGTTTCGATGTTCTTCAAGGCCTTTTCTTGGCTGTCCAATTTATTCTCCAGGTTAGAAGTTCGGTTACTGGACTTCGCGATGAATGTAGCTAACATGTCCTCGAGAGACGATTTTCTTTCAGGTGGCTGCTGTGAGGTAGAAGCATAACCTGGAGGATTCAAAACATTATTGTTAGCATAGGAAAAATTTTTGTGATTTCGAATACCTGGATAATAATGAGTGGGCAGTGAACTCTATTGGGCTCATAATTTGTTCTGCTGGGTTCCTTGAAATTTGTAGCTCTTATTCACGTACTTGGCTTTCTCTAACTTGTTGGGTGTGTATGTCCTAAAACTCGAATGGCTTGTAAAGATATTCTATTTTCAACAAAGTTGTTATTGAAGTTATTCAGTAAAGTTGTTATTGAATCATTGATAACTCTATAAATCCATAACCTGTGGCTATTAGATGAATACTTAGACTTTATGTAGAGACATAAGAGTGGATCAAGTTTGAGTAAATAGCCAAAACAGTTCGTAGTATATGGATTAGGCTGGGTACCTTTTCCTACGAACACTATGGAACGATGCCCGCTTTGTATATGATACAAACGATGTGATCCTGAATCGTTCATGTGGAGACATGCTAGTGGGGGCATTCTATGC